>JARCGZ010000013.1:11172500-11197500 GCA_029784005.1 Lenwebbia sp. NSW1173648
AACCCGCAAAAGAGTTCCTAAGCAAGTAACATATTATCGCTAATTCGTCGGCCCTTGATGAAAGCATTTTGAGGGGTACTAATCAAACCCGGCAATACACAAGCAAGTCTATTCGCTAGTAACTTAGTAATACATTTGTATATGGTGTTACAACACGAGATCGGACGGAAATCACTCATGGTAGACGCATTCGGGACTTTGGGAATCAGAGAGAGAATGGTTGTGTTTACCTCCTTCAGCAAAGAACTGGTGATGAAGAAGTCCTTAATAGCTGCTATAATCGAAGGACCAATGATGTCCCAAGACGCTTTGAAGAAGTCCACATTAAAGCCGTTAGGGCCAGGGGCCTTGCCAATTGTCAAGGAGAACATTGTGTTGCGAATCTCGACATCCAAAACCGGCCTTGACAAGAAGAGGATTTGATCAACATTAAGGAAATTCGCAATAACAGCCCGTACCTCCTGGATTGGCGGTAAATCAGGCTGAGAGGTAGCAGCGAAGAGATCCTCAAAATAAGAGACGATATGTCGTTGCACCAAGGGTAGATCCATCAATAAAGCACCATCCGAGTCCACGACCGAAAGGATTCTATTCCGATGGTTCCTATTGTTCACGAAGTGATGGAAGTATTTCGTGTTTAAGTCACCCTCTTTAAGCCACTGAATCCACGTTTTTTGCCTGTAGAAAGCTTCCTCTTGTAGTCTGAGGTCCAAGAAGATAGTTAGATACTCTTTCTCTTGGTCTGCTAGCCTTTGATTAAGAGGATCCAGAACTAGAGCATCCTAGGCTAGCGTGAGTGATGACCTAGCATCTAGAGTGCGCTTTGATATATCCGAGAAGGATTCACGATTGAGCTGTTTGAGATGGCTCTTGAGTATCTTAAGTTTGCGGCAGACGACAAACATTGGAGACCCGGACACCTGGGTATCCCAAACCTGAGAGACCAGTGTAGAAAAAGCTGGGTTAGACATCCAGAAGTTGAAAAACTTGAAAGGCTTTTTGGAAATCGGAGGAGGCACAATACGAATGATCATAGAGTGTGATCCGAAACCCCTGGGGCCAAGAAGGAGGCCTCATAATAGGAGAACTCCCTACACCATTAATCATTGACGAGAACACGGTCGATCTTCCTTTGCTTCCGCAGATCACCAGAGAACGTCGACCAAGCAAATCTGTGACTAGTATACCTGAGATCATCAAGGCTCGCGCGTAACAGACATTGACCAAACTCATCGAAAGAGGGGATCCATGCATTTGAGCTACCAACTCTGTCAGACGGGTCTTTTATAGCATTAAAATCTCCGGATACAAGCCAAGGCAGTGAAGCATAGGAGACGCTATTAAGCTCAAGATCAGCCCACAAAGAACGTCTGGAGATAAACGTATGATCTGCATATATAACCGAGAGGTAGCATACTCTATTGATGGGTAAAAATCACAACCGCCCATGAATAGCCTGAGCTGAAACGGAGAGGATATCGAGCCGAGCAACCAGTGGATTCCAACCAACACATATTCGTCCACGAGGGGAGCAAGAATAGTTGGCGATCTATTGCCAAGACGGAAACAAACCAGCGGATATACTCACAAAAAGAGTAGAGGGAACCTTAGTTTCAAGGATTCCAACACAGCAAAGACGATTGGAAATAATCAATTCCCGATTTCAGCCTATTTTAACGGGTTAACAAGACCCATAATATTCTAAACACCTATATACAAATGTACAGGGGATAAGGACAGTTGCCGAGTTTTCTTGCCTCCCCGTTTCTTTCTCGAAGTCGGTTTGGCCGAATGGATATCACCTTGGGCATGCACCCCCCAGGTGAAGAAGGAGCAGCGTTCTATTTGCCCAAATCAGGGGCATATCCTTGCTGAAGAGTAGAGGAGCTATGGGTAATTGGGTGAGTAGGGGGAGGGGGGTCCTCCTCAAAATCACTACCAATGTTACTCACAACATCCCTAGCTTTATCCATCTCATCAGAAGACACCTTAGAGGAAGATTGATATGAGTTAGAATCCGGGATCATCGGAACCTGAGAGGGGATTAGAGAGCCAAGAGGACTAATTGGAGAAGCAAGGGCCTTCACAGAGCTTGGAGGGGGAGTTTTCGAGCGCGAGTTCCTTGCTCGATTGCCTACCATTTTCCACCCACCTTGATCCGGAGTAGGGGTAGTTCAATCAGCTAGCGGTGCCTTATCAATGGCATTGGGGCCAGCAGCAGCGTCAGAACACTTGTGGCCAAAGGTGCCACATTTCAAACAAGAGATGGGCTTCCATTCGTATTCCACCGTGATGGAACGAACATCAATATCATCATCCAACATAACTTCTACTGTGTCGTCGAGGGGCTGGTTGGCCTTTATCTCCACGCATACTCGAGCGTAGGATATCCTTTTCATCTGTTCTGTTTGTGCATCAACATGTAGAGGCTTTCCAATTGAACTAGCCACCAAGCTAATTCCAGGAGCTGACCATAAAGCGTAAGGAATAGACTTCAGTTTCACCCACAGAGGAAGAGACTCATGTTGACCACGCTTAAGGTCTAATAGCGGGTGCCACTGTTGAAGGATAAGGGGCACTCTAGCAATGGTAATAGGGCCATTGTCAAGTATTTTCCTCCTAAATTTCGCATCTGGGATGTGAAAGAAATAAAAGCCATCTTCATTAGCCATAACATAAGATAAATACAGGTCCCAAACATTTCTAACAGCTTCTTCAGTAAGCTTAAACGGAAGTCTCCTCCCGACAAAGTACCCCACCAAACATTCTTTCCACATAGGGTCAGCGGCCTCAAGGATTTTAGAGGAGACTCTAACAACCTTTTTTCCTCCAACGAAGGAAGGAGGAATGTAGGTGAGATCGTAACCTTTCTCGGCTGATTTAGCAACCGATGCCCAGGAACGGGCAGGCCTAGAGACATCCTATGATGGACGAATGAGTGGTCTGGGCGGACCCTTCCCACGGCTACGGCTTCGCCTCCTTGATCGTTCAACTTGCTAAGCTTGATTGGGAGCAGAGGCAGAACCCGTAACCACAGGGCCAGTAGAAATAGAGGACAATTTCACCTTCGAATGGTGAACAGTAGCATCGGAACTCGAGCCAACATCATCTGAGGTGAGACTCCTACCATGGGGATCAGGAGGGTGATTGAAACTCACCTTAGCTTGTTTAGGCTTCGTCATTACCCCAGCGGGCCTCGATGGAGGAGCTTCAACGACAATCGCCGGGTGGTCAGCCATAAACATCAACAGACCAGATCTGCCATAGTTGAAGGAGGGCTAAACCAAATCGGAATCCCACCGTAGAGAGACCAAAAGGAGGGCACACGACTTCAAACACTAAGTCACAGCCAAAACCAACGATTGGATCGTAAAAATCGTAGCAACACAGCCTGAAGAACCAGAGACACGTTACAGGGGTGAACTAGGGAAACGGATGCATCGAGCAGTATACACGAGGAAACCAACCAGGGATCCAACCGTATAGAGCAGAGGGGACTTCCAGGCGAGTAGAGCCACCCAAACTCAGAGAAAACTAACGAGCTGATCACCAGAAAAACAACGAACCAATTGGTGAACAGTAACTTGAAAACCCAGGAAACCAGATCTATTGAGCAGCAAAAACGACAACACCGAGCAGAGCTCCCATCGGATAGATTAGAGAGGACTACCAGGCGACCTAAGCCACCGAAACCTAGCTAAAACCAACGGCCGGATCACCAAGAAATGCCAGAAGCCACCGGGTGAACAGTGACCGCAAGTAAGCAGTCGAAGGAGAAAACGGGAGAGTTTAGGTGAACAGTAACCCGTGTGAACAGTAAATCGAGCGCAAAATGAAAAGTATGCTTTGGCAGTTGTTGTTTTTTTGGTAAAGGTAAGTAATATATTGACTAATCACAACGGACATACAAAGGAACAACACCAACCAAACAATCTCCCACCCGATCAGACACAATTGTCAAACCTGGTGCAAGAGTGTGAGGAGGTACGAAACAGCCAACAACGGTCGAGCAGAAAAGAAAGGAGCCTCACCAAGGAAAAGAGAAACGAAACAAAAAACCCCCCAGCCAAAACAACGGCCAAACCCAAAACAGGAAGAGCACAACTGCACAAAAAAAAAACCAGGCCCTAACTAGTCAAACACGGACGGAGAGCATCCCTAACTGGCCTGCATTCTCCGGTTGCACGATGAATCAACGACATTCTTGAAGGTCATGGCCTTATCACGGACAACTTTAACAAGATGCTTTTTGAGAGCAAGTAAGATGCGGGCTTGATTTCTAAAAAGGATATGGTTCGTTTCCGTCCAAATGATATGACACAAGGCGGCAAAGGAGAAGCGAGCAATACTATGATAGAAATGCTGACCACCTATATGTTGCAGAGCCCAAGAAAGCTTATCCTGCCACGAACGGTTTTACCACGCCAAATTACACTTGGCCGCCCAAAATAAAGCCAGAGAACCGGCAAAGTTACAACTAAAGAAAAGGTGGTCAATCGAATCGGGTCTACACCGGTAGAATGCACAAACACCTTCGGAGATCCTACGATAATTCAGCAAGACTACCTGAGTGGGGAGCCGGTTCAAGGTGATAAGCCATAGCAAGAAAGCGTGTCGAGGTGCAATACCCCGATCCCAAATGAAATGGTGCCAGGGGACGACCCTCTCCTTATGTCTGATGGAATCCCATACGGATGCAATAGAGAATACCTTGGAGGGGTGGCATGTCCACAATAAACGATCACATCTATCAGGAACAATGATGGGGAGCACATCAGACCGGGTAGTCATAGTGATCAACACCAGAGACATTGGGGCCGTCGATAAGAGAAAATCTCGAACAGTGGCCCTTCTGGGGATACCGGAGCAATAAATATCTCTGTTCGAGAACAACATATGAAGAGGCCCTCTAGGATGCCAATGATCGAACCAAAAAGATATCGAACAACCATTACCGATCCGCCAACAAGACAACGAAAGGAAGATCGGGCGAAGCTCCAGAATCTTCTTCCAAGCCCAAGAGCAGAAAGTCAGTTTAGTCGCAACCCAAAAATTCTTATTTTTGAGAAAAGTTGAATGTATCCATTTGCACCACAACGACTCCTTATCAGTAAAAAGCAGCCAGATATGCTTGAGCATTGCGGCCTGATTACAATCAAAGAGTTTACGGATGCCCAAGCTGCCTTCTACCTTAGGCAAGCAAACATCAGACCAAGGAACTTTCGCCCCCCCAATGCCTTACCCCGGACCATTCCAAAGAAATTGTCTAAGAATCAATTTTATCCGAGACAGGACTGACTTTGGAAGAGTAAAGACGCTGGTCCAGAACACATGGATAGCATGCAAAATTGACTTAATGAGCTGCAATCGCCCAGCAAAAGACAAGAATCTTTCGGACCAGGATTGGGCACAAGAAGTGATAGCATTAATTAGAGCCATACAATCGGTCTTGCTGAGTCTAGAGGCTAAGACAGGAACACCAAGATAACGGAAGGGCAGTTTACCTTCCGTGAAACCGAGCGAGGAAATAATTTGAGATTGAAGACCATCCGACCCGTCGGAGCAGAATACTTCACTCTTCATCGGATTAGGTAGCAGACCCGACCAGCCAGAGAAGCGATCAAGTGCATCCTTTAACAAGCAGATAGAAGGCAGGTTCGCCTCAGCAAATAACAGGACATTATCGACAAAAAACAAATGGGAAAGCTGAGACTGTTTGCAGCGCTAGAAGTACTTAAAACCAGGCCGACCGGTTTGAACATTCAGAATCCCCGTAAAAATTTCCATCACAAGGGTAAAGAGGTAGGGCGACATGGGATCACCTTGTCGGATACCTCTAGAGCTCGGGAAGAATCCATGTAATTCACCATTAATACTGACCGAGAATTTGGGTGATGTGACACACTCCATCATGAGCTTAATGAACAACATAGGAAAACCAAAAGCATGCAGAGCCAACTCCAAGAATCCCCAATCCACCGTATCATAGGCCTTCTAAAAATCGACCTTAATAGCACATTTCGGCAAATAAGGCTCGTGATGGAACCCACAAAAGAGTTCCTGGGCAAGTAGGATATTATCACTAATTCGACGTCCCTTGAAAAAAGCGATCTGGGGAGGACTAATGAGAGCCGGTAGAACACAAGCAATCCTATTAGCCAATATCTTGCTAATGCATTTATAAATGGAGTTGCAACACGAGATAGGTCTGAAGTCGCTCATACTAGTTGCATTAGGAACCTTAGGCACTAAGGAAAGAATGGTGGCGTTGGTTTCCTTAAGTAACTTGCTCGTCAAAAAGAAATCCTTAACAACATTTAAAATCGAAGGACCTATAATATCCCAGGAAGATTTGAAAAAATCCACATTAAAACCATCCGGCCCCGAGGCCTTACCCGTGGCTAAGGAGAAGATGGTATTACGGATCTCCATATCCGAAACAGGTCGCAAAAGAAAACGGATTTGATCATCGTTAAGGAAATTACCAATAACAGATTATATCTCCAACATAGGCGGTAGAGGAGGCCGGGCAGGGGTAGCAAATAATTCCTCAAAGAAGGAGACGATATGTTGATTCATCAACGGCGGATCCGAGAGGATAACCCCATCACAATCTATAATCGATAGAATTCTGTTACGGAGATGCCGTTTGTTGATGAAATGGTGAAAGTATTTGGTGTTCAAATCCCCTTCCTTCAGCCATTGCACCCGAGATTTCTGCCAGAAGAAAACTTCCTCCTGTAGCCTGAGATCTGCGAAAATACCCAGTTTCTCTTTCTCTGATTCAGCAAGGCACTGATTGAGAGGATCTGACGCCAGGGAGTCCTGGGCAGCCAACAAAGCAGCACGAGCAGTTGACGTACGCTCAGAAATATCAGAGTAGGGCTCTCGGTTGAGTTGCGTAAGACGGCACTTGAGGAGCTTGAGCTTCCGGCACAAGATAAACATCGGAGTACCCGACACCTGAGACTCCCAAACCCGAGCGACAATAGTAAAAAAAGAAGGATTAGACATCCAAAAGTTAAAGAACTTGAATGGCTTCCTTGTTAACGGAGGCGGCATAATGCGAATGATCATGGGGGTGTGGTCCGATACCCCCGGGGCCAAGAACGAGGCCTCAGAGAAAGAGAAAATACTACTCCACATATCATTAATGAGGACTCGATCTATCTTCCTTAGCTTACGAAGAGCGCCAGAGGAAGTTGGCCAAGTAAATCTATAGCATGTATAACGGAGATCATCAAGTCCCGCCCGTATCAAACACTGACCAAATTCATCAAACGATGGGATCCAATCATTCAAGCTGCCAATCCTGTCCGACTGATCTCTAATGGCATTGAAGTCACCAGCAACTAGCCAAGGAAATGTAGCAAAAAATGCTTTCGCAGTTGTTTTTGTGTGTGGTAAAAGTAAGAGATGTATTGACTAATCACAGAGCACAAAAACAAAGAAGTAACCACAACCAAACAACCACCCACCCGTGAAGACACAGATGTCAATACGGGTGGTCGGGTGCATGGGTAGAGCGAAACCAACGAGCTCACCAAAGGCTGAGCAAAAAGGGAGCTAAGCTAGCAAAAAGTGGACCAAAACAGTGGCCAGAAGCATAAGCTAAACAGACGAAGAGCTGCCAAAAACCAGCCCGCCTTAGATGAAAATTGAAGGAGAGCACCTCCACCTCGACTTCATTCTCCGGTTGCGGATGGTATCGTCAACGTTCGAGAAAGACAGAGCCTTATCCTGTACCAATTTAATCAGATGCTTTCGCAGTTGTTGTTTTTTTTTTTGGGTAAGGTAAGAATTATATGAACTTTTCAAAGCACACGATACAAAAGGGTCACCCGAACACAAAAACCTCGTACCTTCAACGACACAGGAATGTCCCAACAAGTGCAAAGGTGTAGCGGCTAAGCGAGAGAGCTACAATCAATAGCGGAAAAGGGAAAACCAAGGCCAAAACAGCAGCCAACCGAAAAAATAAAAGCCAAAAGAAGACACGACAGAACAGGCATGTCAATCAAAGATAGAAGGAGAGATGCCCCAATTGGATTGGATCCTTCTATTGCGCGCAGAGTCATCCACATGCTTGAAACAGAGGCCTTTGTCCCTAACTACCTTGAACAGGTGGTTGTGTAAGGCCAGCAAAAAGTGGGGTCGATTCCTGAAGAGGAGATGATTCCATTCCGTCTAGATAAGGTGGCAAAGCGCTCTTGGGGAGAAACGAGCAATACGCTGGTGAAAGTTGTGACCTCCAATGTAGTGGACAGCCCACCAGAGGTTTTCTTGCCATGAACCATTTCTCCGTGAGAGGTTACACTTGGTTGCCCAGAAGAGTGCAAGGGTGCCCGTGACAGCACACCCAAAGAACAAATGATCAATAGAGTCTGGTCGACAACTGCAAAAAGCACAAGCGCCTTCCGAGATTCTGTGATAGCTCAATAAAAACACATGCGTTGGGAGCCTATTAAGGGATATAAGCCACATCAAGAAAGCATGCCTCGGTACAATTCTTGGGTCCTAGATAAAAGAGTGCCAGGGGATGGGCTGCCCCCTATTTCTGCAAAAGATAAGAAACGTTGAGACCAGGAATGAGCTCTAGCGGTAATAGAGTTCACTAGAGAATTATAATTAGATTTGCTCAACCAAGATGCAATAACAGGCACCCCAAGATACCGAAAAGGGAGCGTACCTTCAGAAAAGCCAAATGTGAGCAGAATCTGTTCACGAACATCCGCCGACCTGCCCGAGAGGTATATTGCACTTTTGTTCACGTTCGGTTTAAGACCAGACCACCCTGAGAATAGGAGAAGACCATCATTGAGAAGTGTGGTGGAAGCCAAGTTTGCCTCAGCGAATAAGAGGATGTCATCAGCAAAGAGCAAGTGGGTTAACCTAGTAGCCTTACACCGCCAATAGAACTTGAATCCCGGCAGTTGCGTCTGAGCATTGAGGATACCAGTGAAAACTTCCATCACCAAAGTAAATAAATAGGGAGATAGGGTCACCTTGCTGAATACCTTGACCACTAGCAAAGAAGCCGTGGAGATCACTATTAATAGCAATCGATAATTTTGGGGAGGTGACACACTCCATGATGAGCTTTATGAATATCCGCGGAAATCCGAAAGCTTGCAAATCCAGCTTGAGGAAGCACCAGTCAATAGTATCGTATGCCTTCTGAAAGTCCACCTTGACGGCGCATTTGGCCGAATAAGGCACATGATGAAAGTCAGCGAACAGTTCCTGGGCAAGAAGGATGTTATCCCCCCCTTAACGAAGGCATTCTGGGGGGGGGGGGGTTGCTAATAATAGAGGGCAGCACAGAAGCAAGCCTATTTGCCAAGATCTTAGTTATGCATTTATAAACCGTGTTGCAGCAAGCTATGGGCCGGAAATCATTCATGGACGAGGCATTGGGTACCTTCGACACAAGTGTAAGTATAGTGGTATTGGTCTCCTTGAGCAGGGAACCCGAAAGGAAGAAGTCCTTAATAACCAAAGTGACCGACGGTCCGATAATATCCCAAGAAGATATGAAAAAATCAGCATTGTAACCATCAGGGCCCGGGGCCTTACCTTTGGTTAGGGAGAATAAAGTGTTGCGGATCTTGATATCGGTCACCTCCTGAGTGAGAAAGTGGGTCTGGTTTTCATCAAGAGCTCTCTCCACCATGCTCCGGATATCCGCAAGACTAGGGCGAGAGGTTGGAGAGTCTGCAGCAAGTAAATTCTCAAAATAAGAAACAATATGATGCCAGAGTAGAGACGGATCAGTGATGGTGGCGCCATCAATGTCAGAAACCGATAGGATACGATTCTAAAGATGCCTCTTGTTGACGATGAAAGTACTTAGTGTTGAGGTCTCCTTCATTCAGCCATTTAATCCTGGACTTCTGTTTGAAAAAAGATTCCTCTTGAAGTCTAAGTTCCGAGAAGGTCTTGAGCTGCTCCTTAATATTTGCCAACACCAAGTTAAGGGGGTCGATGGCAATAGCATCTTGAGTAGAAGCTAAAACTGCCCTGGCCTGGGCGGTACGGATCGAAATGTCAGAGAAAGACTCTCTGTTGAATTGTTTGAGGCGCCCTTTGAGGATCTTTAGCTTCTGGCACAAGATGAACATGGGGGTACCCACAACTTGAGTTTCCCAAACCTGAGTGACGATGGCCAAGAAAGATGGATGAGACATCCAATAGTTGAAGAACTTGAATGGCTTTCTCGATGAAGTGAGAGGCACAATTCTGATAATCATAGGGGTGCGATCAGACACCCTAGGAGCCAAAAATGTGACTTCAGAAAAAGAGAAATCTCTACTCCATTACTCATTAATGAAGACTCTATCGATCTTCCTTTGCTTCCGAAGCGGCCTAGAGAAGGTCGACCACGTATAACTGTGTCCAACATATCTGAGATCGTCGAGTCCAGCTTGCGCTAGACAATTACCAAACTCATCAAAAGCTGGGATCCAGGTATTAGAGCTACCCAGTCTATCAGATTGATCACGGATGGCATTAAAATCACCAGCCACCAGCCACGGAGTAGCAGCAAAAAGGGTGCCGCAATGAACAAGATCAGACCACAGTGCACAACGAGAGACAAAAGTGTGTTCTCCATACACCACGGAGATATAACAAGCCTTATTCAAAGATAGAAGGCACAAATAGCCATGGATCACCTGAGAAGACATAGAATGAACCACACCTGAGGGTTCCAACCAATCCAAATTCTACCTCGGGGAGAGAAATCATAGTTAGAAACCCAAATCCAGCCCGGGACCAACCCACCCTAGATATTAGCAAAAAGAGACGGGTAAACCTTAGTCTCAACAATACCAACATAAGACGGGTTATTAGATCTAACAAGGGAACTAATTTCAGATTGTTTCAGGGGGTCAACGAGACCCCTAATATTTCATACCCCAAAAACATATATACAAGGAGGGAAAGAGGATGCTTTCGCAGTTATATTTTTTTTGTTGGTAAGAGTAAGTAGTATAATGACTAATCACAGTGGAACTACAAAAGATGAAACCCAAACACACAACCTCCCACACGTCGTAACACAAAGATCATCACGGGTGAGTGGGTGTGAGGGGTTTACATGAAAGAGCGAGCGGGAAACCACCGAAGAGCGATGAAGAGAAATCTACCTAGGCCAAAATAGAGGCCAAACCCGAAGAAAACAAAAGGGAAAATTGCACAATTAGTCCCAGTCAATCAAAAATCGCCGGAGAATAACCCCAACAAGCTTGCATCCTCCGATTCCGGACGGTGTCTTGGACATTCTTGAATGTTAAAGCCTTGTCGTTGACGACTTTAACCAGATGCTTCTTCAGCGCCGGCAGGATCCGTACCTGATTTCTAAATAGGATGTGGTTTCTTTCCGTCCATATGATGTGGCATAGGGCAGCAAAAGAAAACCGAGCAATACAATGGTGAAATTGTTGACCACTAAAGGTACGAATCGCCCACAAAAGATTGTCGTGCCAAGAGTGGTTATGCCAATCTAAGTTACACTTGGCCGACCAAAAAAGAGCTAGGGAACCCATAAATTACAACCAAAGAATAAATGAATGATCGAATCCGGTCTGCATCTACAAAAAACGCAGACACCCTCCAAAATCCTACGATAGTTCAGTAGAAGTACCTGTGGGCAAGCGGTTCAGAGTGGCAAGCCAAAGCAGGAAAGCATGTCGTGGTACAATGGAGTGATCCCAGATAAACTGGTGCCAAGGGATGACCCTCCCAACCTGTCTGATAGAGCTCCATGCGGATGAAACCGAGAAAACACCAGAGGGATGCGCCGTCCACACGAAGGAGTCACGCCTATGGGGGACAAGGATCGGGAAGCCCTCCGTCCACTCATTCATAGTGGTCAGTATGAAGGATGGTGGAGGCGACGAGATAAGGAAGTCCCTAACCGTGGCCTTCCTTGGGACACGGGAGCAATAGATATGGCGGTTAGTGAACAGCAAGTGTAGGGGCCCCTTTGGGTGCCATTTGTTAAACCAAAAAGAGGTAGAACAACCATCTCCAATCCGCCAGCAAGATCTATCAAGAAATAACGGGCGAAGCTCGAGGAGTTTCGTCCACGTCCAGGAGCAGAAAGTGGGTCGCGAGGTAACCCAAAAGTTCTTGTTCTTAAGAAAAGTAGAGTGTACCCAAATACACCATAGTGACTCTTTATCGGTAAATAGGAGCCAGATAAGCTTAAGCATTGCTGCTCGATTACAATCCGCTAGCCGGCGAATGCCCAACCCACCTTCCTCTCTAGGTAAGCATACGTCGGACCATGAGACCTTAACCCCGCCGGTCCCCAACCCTGGTCCCTTCCATAGGAACTATCTAAGAATCAGTTCTATTCTCGACAAGACAGACTTAGGAAGGGTGAAGACACTGGCCCAAAAGACATGAATCGCATGCAACACTGACTTAACAAGCTGGAGACGTCTCGCAAAAGACAGGAATCTTTCAGACCACGAATAGGCTCTAGCTGTGATAGCATTCACCAACACCATACAATCAACCTTGCTGAGCCTAGAAGCTATTACAGGGACCCCAAGATAGCAAAAGGGAAGTGTACCTTCGACAAAACCGAGCAAAGACAGAATCTGGTTACGTAGAACAGCCGAGCCCCTGGAAAAAAACACTTCGCTCTTGGATGGGTTCGGGACGAGTCCTGACCATCGCGAGAACCAGTCCATAGCAGTCTTGATAAGGCCGATAGAGGGAAGGTTCGCCTCGGCGAAGATAAGTACGTCATCAGCGAAGAACAGGTGGGAAATCCGAGATTGCTTGCAACGCCAGAAATACTTGAACCCAGGGAGATTGGTTTGCACATTAATAATCCCGGTGAAAATCTCCATTACCAATGTAAAGAGGTACGGCGACATGGGATCCCCCTGGTGAATACCATGCGAGCTAGGGAAAAAGCCATGCAACTCACCATTTATGGAGACCGAAAACTTAAGAGAGGAAACACACTCTATAATAAGTTAAATCATCATAGGGGGGAACTCGAAAGCTTGGAGGACCACTTCCAAGAAGTCCCAAGCCACCGTATCATACGCCTTTTTAAAGTCAACCTTTACAGCACACTTAGGGAGGTAAGGCTCATGATGGAAACCGCTAAAAAGTTCTTGGGTGAGTAAAATATTATTGCTAATCCGACGCCCCCTTAACAAAAGCATTATGTGGAGGGCTAATAAGGGATGGCAAAACAGATGCAATTCTATTGGCTAATATCTTGGTAATACACTTATAGACAGTGTTACAACAAGATATGGGTCTAAAGTCAGACATACCCAAAGCATTTGCCACCTTAGGCACCAAGCAAAGAATGGTGGCGTTGGTCTCCTTGAGTAGGCAACCATTGAGGAAGAAGTCCTTGATAGCATCCACCACCGACGAACCAACAATGTCCCAAGAAGACCTGAAGAACTCCACATTAAACCCATCCAGTCCTGGTGCCTTACCCGAAGATAAAGTAAAGAAAGTACTCCGGATCTCCTCTTCCGTTACCGGAGCCAAAAGAAGAAAGACTTGGTCTTCATTAAGGACTGAGCCAAGCAAACTTCGGACTTCAAGTACCGAAGGCAGAATAGTCCGCCCCGGAGTAGTAAAGAGATCTTCGAAATAGGAGGTGATATGCCCATGCATCAGAGAAGGATCCGAAATGCTTACCCCCGCACCATCCACAACTGACAAAATTCTGTTATGGAGTCTCCGTTTGTTGACAAAGTGGTGGAAGTATTTTGTGTTCAAATCCCCTTCCCGAAGCCACTGGATACGCGACTTCTGTTTAAAGAAACTCTCCTCCTACAACCGAAGGTCAGCAAAGGTAGCCAGCTTCTCCTTCTCCTGTTCAGCCAGAGTAAGGTTGAGAGGGTCTGACACAGGGCATCTTGGACAAACAAAACAGCAGACCTAGCCTCAGCCATGCGAGCCGAGATGTCAGAAAAAAACTCACGGTTGAGCTGCTTCAACTGCACCTCAAGGAGCTTCAGCTTGCTATATAAGACATACATTGGAGAGCCAGAGACTTGCGAATCCCATACCTGAGACACAACGGCCGAAACTCCGAATGAGAAATCCAGAAGTTGAAAAATTTGAACGGTTTCCTCGAAGTGGACGGAGGAGCAATCCGGATGGTCATGGCTGAATGGTCCGACACCCTAGGAGCAAGAAAGACGGCTTCCGAGAAGGAGAAGTCCATGGTCCACCTATCGTTTATAAGCACTCAATCAATTTTCCTTTGCTTTCGAGAAGAGCCCGAAGAAGTAGACCAAGTGAATCTATACCCCGTGTATCTAAGATCATCGAGGCCCGAGCGATCCAAGCATTGATTGAACTCATCAAAGGCAGGAATCCAAGCATTGGAGCTACTCACCCTATCCGTCGGGTCCCTAATGGCATTGAAGTCCCCCGCTACACACCACTACATTTCAACCAATGAATCACTGAGCAACTCCATGTCAGCCCACAAGGATATTCTAGAGACAAAAGTGTGATTGGCATAGACAAAGGAGAAAAAACACTCTCTGTTAAGGGAGAGCAATCGAAGCCGGCCGTGGATAAGCTGGTCCGAGACAGAGAGGACATCCAGATCAACAGCCTGAGGGTTCCACCCAACCCAAATACGGCCTCGGGGGGAGAAAGCATAGTTAGCAGTCCACTGCTAGTTAGGAATCAAACCAGACGACAAACTAGCAAACAACGACTCTAGGACTTTCGTCTTAAGAATACCAACGTAGCAAAGATGGTTAGACCTAATCAAATTCCTTATTTTCGCCTGTTTCAAGGGATCAAGAAGACCCCTAATATTTCATACACCTATTAACATATATACAGGAGACAAAGGAGATTACCGCTTCTTCTGACCACCCTGCTTCTTTGTGGAAGATTGGATGGCTTTCTTAGTAGGACTTTGACTACTAACCGAATGCAATTGCTCAGAGGAGGGAATGGATGATACCACTAGCTTACCAAGATCACCTCCTAGCTGAACAACAGTTCTCAACCGGGTATTGGGTAGGGCAGCAATGGGAAGGGGCTCCTCTTCCGCATCACTCCCGATATTGCTGATATCTTCGTCCCCGTTAT
Organism: Lenwebbia sp. NSW1173648; assembly: GCA_029784005.1. Lineage (NCBI taxonomy): Eukaryota > Viridiplantae > Streptophyta > Magnoliopsida > Myrtales > Myrtaceae > Lenwebbia > Lenwebbia sp. NSW1173648. The sequence continues at coordinate 11,187,600 of JARCGZ010000013.1, forward strand.
CCTCCGACTCAGAGAAAGCAATAGATGCCGTACTAGAGCCAATCGGGTCGTCAATGCAAAAATTATGACCCGCTAAGGACGGGTCAACACAGAGAATAGGCTGGGCTAAGACACCAGCCACCAGGGGTACTGGAGTATTCTCAACACGTAGAGTAGGTCCGAGGGCACCCTTTTTGGTACTCGAGCTTCCCCGTCGCCTACTGACCGTCTACCAATCAACGTGGGGCTGGAATGAAGGGTGCAACTCGGCTACCGGGGCTGTAGGGATATTCCTCACCGGCGAGGATTGCTGGGCAGAAGCTGTGGAGGCCTCAGAGACAGCCTGAGAAGGGGCTGAGGAGACATAAGCAATCGCTGGAGCCTTAGGAGGCAGAGGGGCCCGTCTCATCATCTAAACACTTGTGTCCAAAGGTGCCGCATCTCCCGCACTAGATCGGTTTCCATTTATACTCAACCCTAACCGAACGAATTACTTCATCATCATCCAGCATGACTTGGACAATATCGTCTAAGGGCTGATTGGCCTTCAATTCCAGACACACGTGAGCATAGGAGATCCTGTTCATCTTCTCCGTCTGTGCATCGACATAGAGAGGCTTGCCGAGGACACTAGCTATCAAGCTAATCCAAGCGCTGACCATAAGGAATATGGAATAGATTTCAACTTCACCCACACGGGGAGAGATTTATGTTGGCCTCGCTTAAGATCAAGAAGCGGGTGCCATTGTTGGAGTATCAAAGGAACTCTAGCAATGGTGATAGGACCACCATCAAGGATCTTCCTGCGAAACTCCCCATCCGGAATGAGGAAGAAGTAGAACTCATCTTCATTGGCCTTCATGCCAGATAGTTGAGTACCCCAGATATTTCTAACCGCATCCTCTGTGAGGTTGAAAGGAAGTCTCCTCCCAACATAATAACCCACCAAGCATTCATTCCACTTAGGATCATTAGCTTCTAAGATTTCAGGGGACGCTCTCACGACTTTGTCCACAACAAAGGAGGGAGGGATATAGGTTAATTCATATCCTTTCTCAGCCGATTTGGCGATTGACGCCCAAGAACGAAAAGCCTTGGGATCATCACGAGGCGGGGGAGCGGGGGTCACAGACGGAGTCCTTCCTATACTCCTGCTTCGACCTCTAGCCCTTCCTCTTGGTTGAGATTTTCAGAGCTGTGACAGCTGACAGACCAGTTGATGGAGTAACGTTGTTGTCACTAGCGGGAAGCATAGGGACACCCACATTCAGAACATCAATAGGTCGAGAACTAGAACCCCCCGAGGGGTTGCTAAATCACACATTCGCTTTTTTATCCTTAGCCTTCGAACCCCCGAGCCTCAACGAAATATTAGCCCCTTCCATCATGAGGGGGATCAACAATCAACGAAATACAGCGGCATTGGTAACCCTGAAGGGAGAAACACATCAGCAAACTTCCACAGCCCAACAACCAGACCGAGGGAGGCAACCAGCCACACAAGTAGATAGACCCCAACCCAAATGCTACCAATCCATAATCCCACCGAACAGAATAGGGGAGACAACCAGGCGAGCCAACCCGCAAAAACCCAACACAAACTAATGGATGGATGAGACGAATACCTCACCGAGCTGAGAAGCAGTAGCAGGGGTTCCACCAAAAACCAGATCTATCACGGGGCGAAGACAGAGGCTCTGAGGGGAGATCCCACCGGAGACAAGGCATGGGGAGACCAGGCGACCAAAGCCACCCAAGGGCAGCAAGAACTAACGGACGGATCGAACAAGGCAGCACCATAGACCGCTCAAGCAGAGAAAACCCGAAACAGGGGATTCACCTAGAAACCAGATCTGATGCGGGGCAAGGATGGATGAACCTAGCCAGGATCCCACCGAAAGGAACCAAGAGGGACGCCAGGCGCCTTAGGAAACCCAACCGGTCGGATCGCCCTGGAGGAGCTGGAGACCGACGGGAGAACAATGAACAGACGAGGAGCAGCAGAGAGCTTCTTGGGTGAACAGTACCACGAGTGAACAGTAACCCGAGTTCAAGTGAAAAGTATGCTTTCGCAGTTATTTTTTTTTGTGTGGGTAAAGTAAGTGTGTATTGGACTTTTCAAAGCGCTAGGTACAAGGAAATACCGGACACAAAAACCATGAACCAAGGATGGCACCATTATGTGCCAAAGAGGGTTCAACGGTGAACTGGTTGCAAGATATGAACCACAACTAGGACGCTAACAAACAAGGCCAAAGCTGGCCAAAAGGAAAAGAAAGCAGGCTAAACAAGCGGCCACAAAAAAACACGACAAGCTACGGAGGGCCAAGCGGTGGCCAAAGTTGTTTTTTTGTGTGGGTAAGAGTAAGTAGTATAAAGACTAATCACAGAAGAACTACAAAAGATGAAACCCAAAAACACACAACCTCCTACACGTCGCAACACAAGGGTCACCACGGGTGAGTGGGTGTGAGGGGTTTACATATAAGAGCAAGCGGGAGACCATCGAAGACCGAAGACCGAAGACCGAAGACAAAGTACCTACCCCGGCCAAAACAGAGGCCAAACCCGAGAAACCAAAAGAGAAAACTGCATAAACAGCCCCTAATCAATCAAAAATCGCTGGAGAACAACCCCAAGAAGCTTGCATCGTTCGATTTCGCACGATTCTTGGACATTATTGAACGTTAAAGCCTTATCGTTGACGACTTTAACCAGATGCTTCTTCAACGCCGGCAAGATTCGAACCTGATTTCTAAATAGAATGTGGTTTCTTTCCGTCCATATGATGTGGCAAAGGGAGGCAAAAGAAAAACGAGCAATACAATGGTGAAATTGTTGACCACTAAAGCTACGGATTGCCCACAAAAGATTATCATGCCAAGTACGATTGTGCCAAGCCAAGTTACACTTGGCCGACCAAAATAGAGCTAGGGGGCTGGTAACATTACAACCAAAGAATAAATGGTCGATCGAATCCGGTTTGCATCTACAAAAAGCGCAAACACCCTCCAAAATCCTACGATAGTTCAATAGGAGTACCTGAGTGGGTATATGGTGGCCAAAGTTGTTTTTTTTTGGTAAGGTAAGTATATATTGAACTTTTCGATGCGCTAGGTACAAGGAAAAATCGGACACAAAAACCATGAACCAAGAATGGCACTAGAGAGTGCTAGAGAGGGTTCAACGGTGAACCGGTTTCAAGATGTGGATCTCAACAAGGACGTAACCAACCAAGGCCAAACCAGCCAAAAGAAGAGAAGAACGCTAAACGAGCAGTCACAAAAAACACGACAGACAACAGGGGGCGACCGGAGGCCAAACCCAACCGACATAAAGACTAATGACCAGGAAACTATACAGGATCAGCAGCACTAAAACCAGCAGCAACAAGCACGTGGGAGGCGCGAAGAAGCAACAGGCGAAGGGAGAAGTCCACATGAGGCAGCGGCAAACGATGGGGCGAAGCAGCGGCATCACATTGGGACAGCAGCCATCATAGATATCAAGCTAAAAGGAAATAAAGGGTGGCACAGATCAGCAGCAGCAGCGAACAGGTGGGGCTTCACGCAGCAGCATCGAAGGAAGAAGTCCTAACACGGCAGCAGTAGAATAGCAGCAGCATCACAAAAGAAGACCAAACAGAGCCATCGATCAGGTAGGAGAAGCAGCAGCAACGAACATGTGTGGAAGCACATCAGCAGCACTTCGCACAGAACCAATCAGCAGCAGCAGCAAAGAGGTAGAAGATATAGAGGCAAAGCAGAAAACCTCAGCAGAATTCCATAGCAAACGGAGTAAAAACAACAGCATAACAGGAGCTATATAGGGAAAAAGAACAACAGAAGAGTCCAGTAGCCATAACTTCAAACAAAAGAAACCACCGAAGTGTAGACATCAACCGGTAAGGGTGCAGCAAGATGATACCGAAGCAGAGAGCAGGAACCGGTAGCACCCACCAGGAAACCAGAAGTAGCAGACCAACTAGTGCCGAAGAGGCCCAAGAAGCAAAGGAGCCAAGCAAACGGCAAAACCAGCAGCAAAATAGAGGAGAAAACAGCCAAAATAGTGGCAAAAAACAGAAGAGATAAAGCAAGCAAGCAGGCCGGATCAGCTTGTCTAAGGGTCGTGTTGACGGTCTTCAAAGATGTTCGCCGAGAGACCCCATTTCGTTTGCAATCTTCTATTGCTTTGGTTATCATCTATGCGAATCTTTGCCCAACGAATTAAATTATTCCACGACCGATTACGCCAAGAGATATGACAATTTTCGGCCCAAACAGAAGCTAACTTACCGGTGATAGGACAACCAAAGAACAAGTGATTCACCGAATCCGGAATGGTCCGACAAAAGGGACATAAACCTTCGGTAATTCTGTGACAATGTAACAGCAAAACCTAGGTTGGTAATCGATTGAGGGAAGCTAACCACATAAGGAAAGCATGCCGCGGTGCTATAGCATTATCCCAAATCAGCGAATGCCACTGGACTCTCAGCTTCTTTTGTCTAAAGAGTTCCCAAGCCGACGCAACCGAGAAGTCTCCCGAGGGGTGACCTTGCCATAAGAAGGTATCCTCTCTATTATCAACAAGAGTGAGGGTCGGGTCTAGCCAAGGTGTTAGTGTGTCCAGAGTTTCCGAGGCTGGCCAAACCGTGTGGAAGAAAGCATGAACAGAAATATCACGTGGAATCCGGGACCCATAAATAGCTCTAGGCGTAAAAAGCTTGTGTAAAGGGCCTCTATCATGCCAGTTATCATACCAAAATAAGGTAGTGTGACCCTTACCAATCTTCCATCTGAAGTGGAGAGAGAACTCAGATTTGAGGTCAAGTATCTTCTTCCAGGTCCATGAGCAAAAAGTAGGTTGCGGAGCAGTCCAAAAGCTGGTTTTCTTCAAGAAGGTGGAGTGAATCCACTTGCACCAGAGAGATTTTTTGTCAGTAAAAATAATCCATTTATGCTTGATAGCCAGCGCCTTGTTATAATCCACCAATCTACGAATCCCCAAACCGCCCTCAATTCTGGGATAACAAATATTAGACCAAGAGACTTTGGCTCCTCCAACTCCCAATTCGGGACCCTTCCAGAGAAATTGTCTAAGAATAAGCTCAATTCTTTTCAGGACCCCTAAGGGGAGGATGAAGACGCTAGCCCAATAGATATGTATGGAATGCAAGACAAATTTTATAAGCTGCAGTCGACCCGCATAAGATAAAAATCTCTAGGCCCAAGAGCGTACTCTAGTAGTGATAGCATGCACCAAGATATCACAATCTGCCTTGCCAAGTCTAAATGAAATAACTGGAACACCAAGATATCGAAAAGGAAGGGTACCTCGCCAGAAGCCTAAACAATGTAGAATCTGATCCTGAAGAGAGACCGACCCACCCGATAGGAAGACATCGCTCTTGTCTGCATTCGGTCGCAATCCAAACCAATCCGAGAAGAGGTTGAGTCCCTCTTTAATCGAAGTGATGGATGCCAGGTTGGCTTCAGAAAAAAGAAGAACGTCATCCACAAAGAAGAGGTGGGATAGTCGGGATTACTTGCAATGCCAAAAAAATTTGAAGCCCGGTAAAGTTGCCTTAGCTTGTAATATACCAGAGAATACCTCCATGACCATGGTAAAAAGATATGGAGAGAGAGGGTCCCCCTGTCGTATTCCCCTGCTACTAGAGAAAAAACCATGCAGCTCCCTGTTTATAGCGACCGAGAACTTGGGAGAGGTGACACATTCCATAACCCGCTTTGTGAAGTAAGATGGGAACCCAAAAGCAAGCATAACCAGCTCAAGAAAATATCAATCCACCCTATCATAAGCCTTCCTGAAGTCCACTTTTATAGCACATTTGGGGATATATGGATCATGATGGCAATCCGCAAAAAGTTCTTGGGCAATCATAATATTATCACTAATTCTCCTCCCTTTAACAAAAGCGGCTTAGGAAGGAGAGATGATAGATGGTAAAACAGACGCAATCCGATTGGCTAGCAACTTAGCAATGCATTTGTATATGGTATTACAGCATGCAATGGGGCGAAAATCAGTCATAGCCAAAGCATTAGGGATCTTCGGTACAAGGGTGAGAATGGTGATATTTAATTCTTTGAGGAGCTTACCACTTGTAAAGAAGTCCTTTATGGCTAAAATAATCGAAGAGCCAACAATATTCCAAGAAGATTTGAAGAAGTCAACGTTGTATCCATATGGACCAGGAGCCTTACCTCCGGCGAGGGAGAAAAAGGTGGAACGGATCTCTTCATCAGAAAAAGGCCGAGATAGAGCATATTTTTTTATCATTGTCCAGGGAGCGAGCAATAAATCTGCTGACCTCATGAGGTTTCGGCCGAATGGATGTAGAATCACCCGTGAGAAGTTCTTCAAAGTGGCCAACAATGTGTTGGCTTACTTGGTTGGCTTCGGTGAGAACAGAGCCACCCACATCAACAACCGAGAGTATGCGATTGTGGAGTCTTCTTTTGTTCACAAAGTGATGAAAATATCTCGTGTTGAGATCGCCCTCTTTAAGCCATCTGATTCTTGATTTTTGTCTATAGAAGAACTCCTCTTGAATTCTAAGGGCGGAGAAGACCCGGAGATGCTCCAACTCAATATCCACCAAACTTTGATTGTGGGGTCGTGTTCAAGCCCAAGTTATACCGAAGATAGGGCTTGTCTGGCTTGCTCCATACGGGTTGAGATATCAGAGAAGGTGGTCCTATTCAGTTGCTTAAGCCGGACTTTGAGAAGTTTGAGCTTGCGACATACAATAAACATAGGAGAGCCGTCAAAGGGGAAATCCCAAACTTGTGCCACAATATCCTTAAACGAAGGATGAGAAATCCAGTAATTGAAGAACTTGAAGGGTTTCTTCGATAGAGGAGGAGACAACAATTTAATCACCATAGGTGTATGATCAGAAATCGCTGGTGCCAAAAAAGTTGCCTCAGAATATGAAAACACCTGAGTCCAGTGATCATTGATGAGGACACGATCAATTTTGCGTTGCTTGCGGTGAATCCCAGAGATGTGGACCAAGTGAACCGATGGCCTATGTACCTGAGATCATCAAGGCCTGCATGCACTAGACAATCATCAAATTCATCAAAAGCTGGGATCCAACTATTGGAGCTACCCATCCTATCAGTATGGTCACGAATAGCGTTAAAATCCCCAGCTACCATCCACGGATCCGTACAAACACTTAACCGAAGGAGCTCCGCCCAAAGAGGTCTACGAGCCACAAAAGTATGACTACCATAAACAATCGAAAAGAGACACGACTTGTTCATAGTAATCATTGTGATATGGCAATGAATAATCTGATCAGAGGTCAAGAGAATACGAAGATCAACCATGCGGGGATCCCAACCAACCCAAATCCTACCATGAGGAGAGTGATCATAATTGGAAGTCCAACACCAACCGGCCAAGAGACTCCCAGATATAGTAGCAAAAAGAGAGGCGTGGACTGTAGTCTCTAAAATGCCAATACAAGCAAGACGGTAATTGCTAACAAACGAGCGGATTTCAGCCTGCCTTAGAGGGTCAACAAGACCCCGAACATTCCAAACTCCAAAAAACATATGTATAAGGAGAGAGGAGGGAGTTACCAATGTCTCTTTTTAGTCTTCTTCTTCTTAGACTTTGGGTTGCCAGTCTTAGAAGAAGAAGGACTATTTTCCTCCTTATAAGAAGGTTCAGCAATCACAGCAGCTGGTTGAGGTCTACTCAGATTTGCTTCTTGAGGGAGAGCAAAAACCGTCGCCCGAGCTCTAGTGATAGGTGGTGAAGGAGAAGAGATATCATCCTCTTCCTCGCTGCCAATATAGCTTATTAAATCATCCCCATTTTCTGTTCCGGATGACTGTACAAAAGCTTCCCGAGTACACTGATCTGAGCAGACGGGTTGAATTCTGCCTGCCACTTGAATGTCTTCTTTGGCAGCCAAATCCTGAGTTGTGGACTTGACTGGTTTAAGACCCGAAGAGTGCACAGCATATAGAGACTCCACTCGAGGATCTTCATTTGCTGCAATGATCCGCGGTGACACAAGAGGAGAAGGCACCATAGGGTTTGATATGGGGCAAGTAGAAGTTGATAGAGGTCCAACCTGAATAAGGGTGGTGATAGGTTTTGAGGGTAGTCGGGATTCCACCAACTCTGGAACAGCTTCTGCTTGATTCACTACCAGGTTTTCCCGTCCATTCCTTCGATCATTTTTTCTTCTCACTTGCTGCCATTCGCCTACAACATGCTGTTGGGGACGGGAGGCTGACGATTTAGGCAATGGAGCTTCACGGGTCACTGCACAGGGGAAGCCGGTAGTACCCAGTTTATGTCCATAGATGCGACAAGATTCGCACACAAGAGGCTTCCATTCATATTCTACGCCAATAGAAATGAGTTCCCCATCCCATCTAATTTACACCGACTCAAGTCGAGGTTGGGTGGCTTTGACTTGTACACAAACACGAGCAAAAGAAAAGTTTCTTCATTTGATCCGTTTGAATATCAACATATAGAGGATTACCGAGTGCACTCGCAATACGGCCAATACCAATGAAAAACCAAAGAGAAAGAGGGACATTTCTCAATCTCACCCAAATCGGTAAAGATTCATGAACACCTTTCTCAAGCTTCAATTTAGGATGCCAAGCTTGGAGCATCATCGTGCTATTTAGGATGGATATAAATCCCATCTCTTGCACTTTCCTCCTAAACTCCTCATCCGGAATATGGATGAAGTAGTATCCATTTTCGTGCAACCGAATATCCGCCACATGCTCTCCCCAAGCCTTCTTGATTGCTTCTTCCGTTAGTTTGAAGTATAACTTCCGCCCAAGGAAGCATCCAACGACACATTCCTTCAACGGGCAAAGCCCGCGTCGACATTTTATCTAATAAATGCATTCCTTCCAAAATTCAGGGTTTGTTGCACTTATTAGCTCTAGAATTACTACGGTTATCCGAGTAGCAAATACCATCAAACAAACTATAACTGATCTAATGAGCCATTCGCAGTTCCACCGTCTGAATTAGTTCATACTTTCACATGCATGGCTTAATCTTTGAGACAAGCATATGACTACTGGCAGGATCAACCAGGTAGCATTCGTTCACGACGTTTGCCAAGCATGATCCATCGTGAAGCCCGAGAGCTCCACGTGGTCAAAGACAAGGCAAGAGCGTCATTCCAGTAAAGCGATAAACGCTTGAGATTGGGAACAAGGGCCAATGACCCCAACACCCATGAAGAAGGTTCCGCATCCGAGAGAACAAGTAAAGCACTCGCGTTGAAAGGGACAACAATAGGCACAAATTTCCATCACAATAGGTATGCAACACAGGAACCCACTTTTTGCATCCACATTAGCTCATGGAGCAAAACTTGATCGAAAGTGAAGGAAGCAGTTCGATGCACCAGCACGGAGCCTGCCAACACACACATTCTTATCGTCTCTCACACGCCATCGCGTACACTGGAAGTAAACCAAGCCAACCAATCCATAACTCATCAAGCATGAGAACTCAAGGAGCACATGGACTCATCAAACAAGGCCACATCCGCACCGCTAGACGCGAAACACCAAGATCATGTGCCGATCATGGCTTAGTCATCGCTTCGATCTCAACCATATCTCGCCTCAATCGCCTCTCCCCTCGGCCGGTTAAGGCCTCGGTCATGGTTTGATGTTGGCTCGATCGGGACTCAATCATTGCTCGATCATCGCCTAATCGCGACATAATCGTTGGCTCATCAATGCTCAAGGGTAGTTCACCAATTCAGAAAATCGTGGCTCATCCGCAATGCTAGACGCAAGAGCAAGATCATGTGCCGATCATGGCTGAATCATCGCTTTGATCTCGACCCTATCTCACCTCAATCTCCCCTCCCCTCGACCTATAAAGGCCTCGG
>JARCGZ010000013.1:11802500-12050000 GCA_029784005.1 Lenwebbia sp. NSW1173648
TTACACATCTCAATAAAATGGGGTGGTGAAAAGGAAAAATCGTTCTCTACAAGAAATGATGAGAACCCCTTTGATAGAAAGTAAAATTGCATTTTATTTTTAGGCAGAAGCTGTATCAGCAGCGTGTTACATTTTAAACCGTGTTTCTTTAAGACCAATCATTGAGAAAACCCCCTATGAGCTTTTTAAAGAAAGAAAACCAGATTTAGCATACTTCCGTGTATTTGATTGTAAATGCTTCAGTCTGAAGAATGCTAATGATTGAGTTGGTAAGTTTGATGTGAAGTCAGATGAAGGAATATTTCTAGGATATTCAACAACAAGCAAAGCATACCGAGTCTACAACAAAATTCTCGAGTTGTTGAAGAATCAATGAATGTCAAGTTTGATGAGAATATTCAGAATCATAATGGTCAATCTGAATTTACTCAAGTTCTATCACTCCATCAAAGTTCAGAACCAGTTGAAGAATCTGAAGAGAATCATGCCTCTGAAGAAGTTCAGAATCAAGAAACAAGTCAACAAACTGCATAAGAACCAAAAGAGATACAGCCCGAATATAAAGATCCAAGTGATGTCCAAGACGAAAGATTCAACATGAACTGAAAACATAAATCCAGTCATCCCAAAGAGCTCATAATAGGAAACTTGAATGAAGGAATAAAAATCAGATCGAGATTGAAGGAAGCAATAAGTAACATAGCACTTATCTCTGAAATTGAACCAAAAGGGATTGAAGAAGCTCTTGCTAATGAAAGTTGGATTAATGCAATGCAAGAAGAACTTCATCAATTCAAAATCAACAATGTCTGGGAGCTTGTGACAAGACCCAAAAATCGTCATGTAATAGGAACAAAATGGGTGTTCAAAATAAACTGGACGATAAAGGAAATGTGGTCAGAAACAAAACAAGACTTGTGGCAAAAGGATATTTCCAAGAAGAAGGAATAGATTACGATGAAACCTACGCACCAGTTGCCAAGTTAGAGGCCATAAGACTACTTCTTGCTTATGCTTGTTACAATGACTTTAAGCTTTTTCAGATGGACGTAAAAAGTGCATTCCTGAACGGTTACATCAAAGAAGAAGTTTATGTCGAACAACCACATGGTTTTGAGGATCTAAGAGGAAAGGATCTTGTCTATTCCCTAAAGAAAGCTCTATATGGTCTAAAGCAAGCACCTCGTGCTTGGTATGAAAGGTTAAGTAGCTTTCTATTTGAACAAAAGTTCATTAAAGATAATGTTGACACTACTTTCTTTATTTAGAAGTGGGGTAAGGATATTTTCATTGTTCTGATTTACGTTGATGATATTATTTTTGATTTTTCTAATGAACATCTATGCAAGAATTTCTCTAAAGTAATGCAGGATGAGTTCGAAATGAGCATTATGGGAGAATTAAGATTCTTTCTTGGACTTCAGATTCAACAAATCAAGAAAGGAATATTTATTCATCAAAAGAAATATGCTCTTGAGATTATCAAGAAATTTGGCCTAGAAAATTGCAAGATGACAGAAACTCCAATGTCTCATTCGTCTAAACTCGATAAAGATGAACAAGGAAAGGAAGTTGATCAGAAGTTATATCGCAGTATGATTGGGTCGCTTCTATATCTCATTGCATCAAGGCCAGATAATCTTTATAGTGTCTGCTTACGTGTAAGATTTCAAACAAGCCCAAGAGAATCGTATCTTACTGTAATCAAAAGAATCATCAAATATATCGAAACATATCCAGCTTATGGTCTCTGGTATTCAAAAGATTCTGATTTCATTCTGAAGGGATATCCAGATGCAGATCTCGCCGGATGTAAGATCGACAGGAAAAGCACCTCTGAAATCTGTCAACTTATGGGAAATATGCTTATTTCTTGGTATTCCAAAAAGCAAAGCATAGTTGCTCTCAGTACAGCAAAAGCAGAATACGTATCTCTAGGAAGTGTTGTGTTCAGATTCTATGGTTAAAACAACAACTGAGAGATTATGGAGTTGAAGATTTTAATGTGGAGATCAGAAGTGACAATACAAGCGCCATAAATTTAACCAAAAATCCTATTCTTCATTCAAGGGTGAAGCACACCGAGATCAAACATTATTTTATTTGCGATCATATTCAAAATGGAGATGTTCACATTCAGTATGTTGATACGAAGAATCTACTAGTAGACATATTTACTAAGCCTCTTAATAAATAGACTTTCAATTTTATTCGAAACGAATTAGTAATTATTAATCCTTTATCTTGAGATGTAATAAGAACAGGTTATTTGGAAAAGTTCAGAAGCAGTGTTCAGAAGCAAAGTTTAGAAGCAAATCTGCAGAACCTATGTTCAGAAGCACATTGGTAGAAAAGTCTTTCAGAAGCAAGGTCAGTTCGTTGTACACTTCTTAAATTTAGAAATTCTTCGAAAGGCAAGAATTTAAGGTACGTTATCTAACTTCTAAATATATGCTTCGCTGATTGATTGGTATAATATATTATCTTTGGTTTGATATTTTCGAATTTCATTCTAAATTGACTTCATTTCCAAATATAACCACTTTACAGTTTTTCAAATTTTTTGAAAGGTCACGAACAGTCACCTTTCTTGGAACCTCTTTTTATATCAAAATCTCCTTACAAACCCTAAATCGCACTCTTTTCTCACCGATTCCACTCTCTCTCGTTCTCTCGAAATCTTTCCCTTGTTTTCTCCAAACCTCCAACTTCTTCATTCATGGCTCCGAAATCATCATCTTCCATGAAGAAAGGAGCAGAAGAAAGTGCTAGTCAAAGAAGAAAATTTTCAAGGTTGACAAAGGGAAGAAAAGCTCGCAACATTGATCCTATCGATGTATCTAGGTCAAAACACGAAGACGAAAGAGACATTGCTCAAAGGAAATCGGGTTTGTCTTAGTCTGAGTTTGACGAAAGAGTCGCACTAGCTCTCTCTATCAAACCTCTGTATGATTCATTTAAGGATATAGGATCCAGCGATGATATGGTCAAGTTGCTGTTGAATATTCACAAGTTTGCAAGCGAGAAAAATTTTCTTGCTATTTTAGAACTACCTTTGCAAACTGTGACACCAATTGCTACTGTTGTTCTTGAGAATGTCTCTTGGAAAGGGAAAGAAAAGGCTGTGGCAACTGGAGCATTGAAACCTAAAAGGTCACCATCAAAGGGAATTGTTATTAAAGAAAAAGTAGGAGAAGAAAGTGATACTGAAACTAGAGAAAGACCCGGTGATGATGATGATGTTTTGGTCAAAGATTTTAAGAGGATTGAGGGATTATAAGGGACAAGGATTTAAAGAGTAAACTGTTCTTAAGCCAGAAGCATTGTGACAAGTACGAGTCGTTGAAGGAAAGAGGAGTTATACCGCACAGGGTATTTGACTTTAAATATTTTGATAGGGTTGGTATCACTATAAGGAAGCACTTAGAGCAAATGAAATTGAAAGATTTTACAATTACAAGGAGGTCCATCTTTCCAAACTTAGCTTCTTACTTCTATTCAAATCTGTGTTTCAAAAATTTTGATTCGTTGTTTTATACTGTTGGAGAGGTTCAATATCATTTGCTTGTCAGAGAACTTGCAAATCTGATGGGTGTTAAGGAAATAGATTTTGTACCCATTGATGTACAATCTGATGTTGCCTATAATTTTCTAACTGGAAAAGAAAATTATTCCAGAGACTTAAAGGCACATATTGCTTACAATAACTTCCCACTGAAGCACAATGTAATGCAGAAGGTTGTGATCGAGTGTCTAAGACCCAAGGCTGCTTCAACGATAGACATTTCAAAGTATAAAGCCAAACTGATGTGGGGTCTGTTAACTGGGTGCAAACTCTCTCTGGCACACATTATCCTCCTCCATATGTATAGGACTGTGCAGAAGACAAAAGGATAATTACCCTACCTAGGGTTAATCTCTCGAATCATGTTCTCCCATAATATCAAGATCCCTGCTGAGTTTCTTTTGAATGAGACTCAAGTCATGGTAGCTGGAGAGTCCATGATACAGAAAATGGGTTTTAAATTGACTACTGATGGATGGTTGAACAAGAACAAAAAGGTTGTTCTGGTCGAATTAGAGAAGAAGAATGCAGAATTTGAAAGATCAGCAAAGAGAATGAAAACTGTGGCCAGGAAAGGAAAGGAAACTACTGTTCAAAGTGAGTTTTCAGAAGAAGGAGAAGAAGTAGTAGAAGAAGAAGTATCATCAAAAGATGATGAGAGAACACCCACTGCTTTATCTGAAGGAAGTGTTAAGTCAAAAGATGGTCAGAAAGAAGAAGAGAATGCTGAACAACACATGAGCAGGAGGAGCCTCTAGACCTCCCTAAAACTCGTGAGAACGGAGATGAAATAGAAACATCTTTTGAGAAGGCGGAAAAAGAAGCCAGGATGACTAGTGATGAGTATGTGGCAATTTGAGAAGAAGAGATGGATGACAGGGCAACAATTGATGTGCTTGTTGCTCGAGAACAGAAGAAGAAATCATCCTCAAAGTCAGAGGATATGGATGTCGATAAGGATGATGAATTCCTTGTCACAGCTAAAGGATCAACAACAGTTACTCCTGTTAAAACAGTTCAGATTCAGGGGGAGCAACCTCAAGAATCTGCTGTTTTGGATGAACAACCTGAGGAGATAATACCAGATGCAATTCAAACTGAAGTTGTTCAGGAGGATCAAGCTGCTGATGAAAAGGAAGAATCCAGCAAACAGGAACCAAATGTACAGGAAGGAAAACTTCTGAGAAGGAATCGAGTACTGTTGTTGTTGAGAAGATCACAGAAGAGTTACCTGTTATGATTGAATCAACTACTGTTGAATCTACTATGATTATTTCAGATGCAGGCCCTACTCAAATTCAGGGGGAGATAAATTTGCAGCGTATCTTATATTCAACATCAAAAGGTAAGGCTCAAATGGTAGAAGAAGAACAACAGACTCCCGCAAGAACTCTCTCTCCAAAGGAAACTTTGAATGATCTCATTGGAGAACTAGTGTACACAAAGCTTTCTCAGAATTTTATTCAGAAGGAAATGGAAAAGCTTCAATCTGAAGTTTTTAAGAGGTTGGATGCTCTAGAAAGCTTGGTTTCAAAGAAGTTGAAAATATTTCAAGACTCGCTCGATCTCTACCGTCGCCTTTTCTGTTTAGAGATGGCTCGTTTGGGGACATATACTATGGTTCGAGATGACAGAATTGTTCGGGAGTTCCCACATTTGCAAGCCCTTCGAGACTACATGCTTACTGTGGCCACAGATATTGAAGCACAGGCTGCAGAAGATAATCAGGATGGTGATCAAGAGCATATGGATGTTCCTTCCTCTTCCACAAAACCACCTCAACCACCGTCTGTTTAAAATTGATTTTTCAACAGTCTATGTTTGAGATGTTTTTTTCGAATTAAATATCTTTGGTTTGTTATGGATATTCCTATCATGGTCAATGCAAGTATATTTTATCTGCTATAATAACTGTTTCTCACACTTGTTGATGACAAAAGGGGGAGACAGTACTTCATTTTGTAGGACATACAAAATGTGCGAATTATGCATATGCGCTCAAACGATGGTATATTACGATACGAATTCAACGATGTTTACAACATATGGTGATATCATTCCATCACTCAAGATGCATATTCAGATGCATATTCAGATGCACATCTTTTGGAAAAGAAAAGATTCAATTGAAACATATATTCATATCTTTTGTGAATTCTTTTTTGCCCTTATATTCATAAATCTTTTTCAAAATCTATTATTTTTTAGGAAGTTTTGTCATCATCAAAAAGGGAGAGATTGTTGAGAAAACATTCCTTCTAAATATTTTGATTCTGACAAAACTATCCTTCTTGTGAGAGAATCTGATTAATGGAAATAAACTTTTATTGCAAGAATCAGCATGTGAACAAAAGCTTATAATGTTCCAAAACTGGCATTTAGACCCAAGGAGTAGTCGTCGCGTATTTGCTTCAGAGAAAGTTGAAGTCTAGTATTCATATGGACAATTATGTTGCCTCTGAAGACTTCAGATGGAGGATTGTGTTGCCTCTAAAGACTTAATCTCGTGAAGACTTATGTGACACGTCGGCAAGGACTTTACAAAAGCTCAGAGTCACTGTTCTAATCTGTTCAGATTCAGAGAGTCTTTCTACTTCAGAAGACTGCTTCTAAACAACGTTCAGATTCTGCAATATCTTACTACCAGATTCTGAAGACCCACGTTTGACAGGTTTTCGATTTGGCGGCGACTTTTTATGGAAGTTTGTAAGTTTTGATTGACATGATTATTTACCAATGAAATCAGGAGAATATCCCTGATTGGATATTACCTTCCACGGACAAGATATCGTGGAGATTTAAATGAACTCTACTTATGAAAACTGAAGATTTGGTTGTATGAGCGACTGAATCTGAAGGGTTCAGACTCTACTCCAACGGCTACTAAATCTTTCTTAATACAGTCTCGTTCAATTAAGGATTGGAGATGTCCAATTAGAGATTGAGGAGCGATCCTTTGGAGGACCTTGGTAACGGCTAGTTCGAGGTCGAAGGAGTATAAAAGGAGATCAATGGTGACTGTTGTAGAGTAAGATCAGAACTTAAAATTTCAAAGTGCTGAGTTGTTCAAATTCACATTCTTTTGTTCTTGAGAGCTTAAAAATTCATATATTTAAGAGGTTCCTTTGTAAGCATGATAAAGTGTGACAACTCTTGTAACCTGTCATCGATTCATAGTGAAATCCAGCCAATCAGTTGTCATCGTGGAAGAGTGGACGTAGGCTTACTATGCCGAACCACTATAAACATTGCGTGTAAATTCTCTTATCCTAAACTCCTCTTGCTGTGTTTAGTTTATCTGCACGTCATTTTACTGATCTTATTCAGTTTGTGTTTTGAATCCATTAATTTCCGTATTAAGTTTCAAAATTGATCAGAATCACCTATTCATCCCCCTCTAGGTGATATTGCTAGATACAACACACAATTGATAGGAAAAAATTGGAAGCTTATTTAGGTATTGCTCTAGAAGCTATTGGACCTCGCAGACAAAGGGAGAGAGGTATATATTTTGTTTTTTTGGGAAGAACGGTACTAGTTATTATGGGAGGAAACCACAAAAAATTATCAGTTTATCTTTCATTTGCGGTCAATTTTTTGACCCTCCGGGTTTAAACCAATTTGTCTCCCCACGTATTAAAAGGATTGGATAATGTTTAGATATTGAATGTAATTTCAATCGATTGATTCATGTTTTAAGATAAGTTCGAGGATGGTTTCATGGGACATGTGCATAAATGCATTAGATTTCTTTGAAATTATTTCTCAGTATTCTTAGTGATATATGTTGAGAAAACCTTCCCTCTGAATATTTTGATTCCGACAAAGCTATCCTTCTTGTGAGAGAATCTAGTTAATGCAATTTTTTTTTTTTTTTTTGCAGAAATGAGCATGTGAACAAAAGCTTATAATGTTCCAAAACTGGCGTTCAGACTCAAGGAGTAGTCGTCGCACACTTGCTTCAGAGATAGTTCAAGTCTAGTATTCAGATGGGGAATTGTGTTGCCTCTAAAGACTTCAGGAGGAGGTTTGTGTTGCCTCTGAAGACTTCATAAGGAGGTTTGTGTTGCCTCTGAAGACTTATCTCGAGAAGATTTATGTGACACGTCAGCAAGGACTTTACAGATGCTCAGAGCCACTGTTTTAATCTGTTCAGATTCAGAGAGTCTTTTTAGTTCAGAAGATTGCTTCTGAACAGCATTCAGATTCTGCAATATCTCTCTACCAGATTCTGAAGACCCACGTTTGGCAGGTTTTCGGTTTGGCGGCCCTTTTTTTTGAAAGTTTGTAAGATTTGATTGACAGGATTATTTTCCAATCAAATCAGGAGAATATCCTCTATTGGATATTACCTTCCATGAACAAGATATCTTGGAGATTTGGATGTACTCTATTTATGGAAACTGAAGATTTGGTTGTATGGGCGACTGAATCTGAAGGGTTCAGACTCTACTCCAACGGCTACTAGATTTTCCCATATATAGTCTCGGTTAATCAGGATTGATAACGTCAAATCAGAGATTGAGTAGCGATCATTTGGTGGACCTTGGTAACGGCTAGTTCAAGGTCGAAGGAGTATAAAAGAAGATCAATGGTGATTGCTGTGGAGAGAGTTCACGAACTTAAAATTCTAAAGTGCTGAGTTGTTCAGATTCACATTCTCTTGTTCTTGTGAGCTTAAAATTCTTATTCTTGAGAGGTTCTTTAGTAAGAGTGATTAGAGTGACAACTCTTGTAACCTTTCATCGATTCATAGTGGAATCCAGCCGATCGGCTGTCATCATGGGAGAGTGGACGTAAGCTTGCTAAAGCCGAACCACTATAAACATTGCGTGCAAATTCTCTTTCCCTAAACTTCTCTTGCTGTGTTTAGTTTATCTGCACGTTATTGATCTTATTCAGTTTATAATCTGAACCTATTAATTTTCGCATTAAGTATCAGAATTGTTCAGAATCACCTATTCACCCCCCTTTAGGTGATATTGCTAGATCCAACAATTGGTATCAGAGCTTGGTTGCTCATTATTTTGAAGTGTTTTACTTCAGAGCTAACGATCTATCATGTCTAGCAATAATTTCACATGAGCAAGTGATGCACATTTCAGCAACAAATCACCTTATTTTGACGGAAAAGACTACAATATGTGGTGTAACAAAATGAAGTGGTTTTTCAAGGCATCGGATGATATAATATGGGATGTTATTGTCAATGGAGTAGTTCCTGTTGTAACAGCAACCTCTTCTACTGGAAATGAAGGAAACAACAATACAAATGTTACTGCAACATTATCAGACTCTGAAAGAGCAAAAAGACAAGGACTCGATTCTAAAGCAGTGCACGCACTTTTCTGTGCATTATCCATTCCCCTATATAATCGATTTGTAGAAGAAGATTTATCAAAAGCTATATGGGACAGACTTCATGTCACATATCAGGGAACTGACGGAGTGAAAGAAATCAATCTTAGCATTCTGCTAAGTGATTACGAAGCCTTCAAAATGAAGCCCGATGAATCAATTGCTGAAATGATTGACAGGTTTCAAATACTAGCAAGTGGTATTGCAAGGCAAGGTGCTCCTGTAGCAGAACAGATGCAAGTTAGAAAGATCCTTCGAGGACTTACAGATGACTGGAATTACATCAAGCCATCAACACAAGAATGTCAAACAATTAGACCTCTATCTATTGATGAGCTAGTTGAAACTTCACAGTCATATGAGACTGAGCGTGCCAACAAAACAAGAGACTCAAAAGGCAAAAAGTCTATTGCTTTAAAATCTGAAATTGATTTTGAAGTGCCAGATTCAGAAGATGAAGATGAAGACAACGAAGAACTTGCTCTCATGGTGAAGAAATTCAGAAAGATGGCTCGAAGAGGTAGAAACTTCAAAGGGAAGAAATCATTCAAAAAGAATGATCAGAGACAATCGAGCAATGATAAAAAAGAAGGCAAAGATGTAATTTGCTTCCATTGTAAGAAAGCAGGACACATCAAACCCAATTGCCCGCTTCTAAAGAAAGATAAGATCAAGTATGAGAAATACAAAAAGGCATTGAAGGCAGAAACTCTGAGTGATTCTGAAGATAGCGAGGATGACTATGCTAACATATGTTTCATGGCAAAGTCAGATTCAGATTCAGATGTTGAGGTACATCCTTCTGAAATACCAGATGAAATTTCTGAATACATTGATGAATTATGCTCGAATTACAAAGAAGCTCTCAAAAAGGTTTTCATTTTGAAAAAGAAAGTTTCCCCTTTGAAACAACAAAATGATTCTCAAAAAGACAAGATTGAGTTTTTGCAAAGGGAATTTCATCAAATCAAGGAAAATCGTGATTTGATCTTGAAAGAAAATGATTCCTTGAAAATCAAGATTGAAAATACTTCGAAGAAATTTTTCCAAAGTTCGAAAAACTTGGAAAACATTATTTCCAAACAAGTTTCGTATTGTAACAAATCTAGTCTTGGTTTCAAAAAGGATAATAATTTCAAAAATAAATTTCTGGAAACAAATGACAGGATTTCCCATAAACCTTCCAAATCTGCATATCAACGGCATTTCCAGTAGCAGTTTACAAAATCCTTTTATCTAATGCATTATGAAAACTGCGATGCTAGAAATCATGTTAGAAATAATTGCATGATGGTATGGAGACCTGTTAATAGAAAGATATCTATTATGACTAACTCAGATGGACCCAAGAAAACCTGGGTACCAAAGAAATAGTAAGTTACTTTCTACTTGTAGGTACCAAGGAAGGGAAAAGACAAATGGTTTCTGGATAGTGGATGCTCAAGTCACATGACTGGTGATCCAGAAAACTTCATTCAACTTTCAGATTACAATGGTAGAAGTGTGTTATTTGGTGGAAAGAATAAAGGCAAAGTGGTTGGCCAAGGGACCGTAAAAATCGAAAATCTCACGATCAACAATGTCTCTCTTGTCAAAGGATTAAAATACAATTTGATTTCAGTAAGTTAATTCTGTGACTCTGGTTATCAAATTTGCTTTCAAGACTCAGAATGCTCAAGTGTTAGCAAAGACAAGAAGCAAACCTTCACTGGTCGACGTCATGGAAATATCTACCTTCTAAACGTTGATTCTGAAGACATCAAGTGTCTTATTTCTACCAAGGATGAATCTGAACTATGGCACAGAAAGCTAGACCATATCAGTATCAAACACATCTCGAAGTTATCATCCAAGAAACTGGTTTGAGGTTTATCACAAGCAAGTTTGAGAAATCAGAGCTTTGTTCAGCCTGCACACTTGGGAAACAGGTAAAAAGCTTTTTTAAATCTATTAATCATGTATCAACTGAATGTGTTTTGCAGCTGCTTCATATGGACATCTTTGGTCATAACAGAACACTAAGTCTATGAGGTAAGAAATACTGCCTTGTTATAGTTGATGATTACTCAAGATTTACATAGGTTTTATTTCTTGCGCACAAAAATGATGCTTTCTCTTCTTTCTCCAAATTTTCTAAAAAGATTCAGAATGAGAAAGGTTACTCTATTTCCTGCATCAAAACTGATCATGGGGGAGAGTTTGAAAAGTAAAGTTTTTCGGATTTTTGTGATGAGTTTGGAATTTAGCATAATTTTTCATCTCCTTACACACCTCAACAAAATGAGGTAGTAGAAAGGAAAAATCGCTCTCTACAAGAAATGGGGAGAACTCTCCCGATCGAAAGTAAGATTGCATCGCATTTTTGGGCCGAAGCTGTGTCAATAGCTTGTTACATTTTAAACCGTGTTTCTTTAAGACCAATCATTGAGAAAACCCCTATGAGCTTTTTAAAGATGGAAAACCAGATTTAGCATACTTCCGTGTGTTTGGTTGTAAATGATTCATTCTGAAGAATGCCATTGATCTAGCTAGTAAGTTTGATGAGAAGTCAGATGAAGGAATATTCCTGGGATATTCAACAACGAGTAAAGCATACAGAGTCTGCAACAAAAACTCTCGATATGTTGAAGAATCAATGAATGTCAAGTTTGATGAAAATATTTAAATTCAGAATGATCAATCTGAATATGTTCAAGTTTCGTCACTCCATCAAAGTTCAGAACCAGTTGAAGAAACTAAAGAGAATCATGCATATGAGGAAGTTCAGAATCAAGAAACAAGTCATCAAACTGCAGAAGAACCAGAAGAGATACAACCTGAATCTAAAGACTCAAGTAATGTCCAAGACGAGGGATTCAACCAGAACTGGAAACACAAATTCAGTCATCCCAAAGAACTTATAATGAGGAGCTTGGATGAAGGAATCAAAACCAGATCGAAATTCAAGGAAGCAATGAGCAATATAGCATTAGTTTCTGAAATTGAGCCTAAAGGGATTGAAGAAGCTCTTAGTGATGAAAATTGGATCAATGCAATGCAAGAAGAACTTCATCAATTCAAGATCAATAATGTCTAGGAGCTTGTTTTAAGACCCAAAAATCGTCCTATAATAGGAACAAAATGGGTATTCAGAAACAAAATGGACGACAGAGGAAAGGTAGTTAGAAACAAAGCAAGACTTGTAGCAAAAGAATATTCTCAAGAAGAAGGAATAGATTACGATGAAACCTACGCACCAGTTGCCAGGTTAGAGGCCATAAGGTTACTTCTTGCTTATACTTGTTACAATAACTTTAAAATTTTTCAGATTGATGTAAAAAGTGCATTCCTGAACGGTTACATCAAAGAAGAAGTCTATGTCGAGCAACCACCCGATTTTGAGCAACCAAGAGGAAAGGATCTCGTATATTCCTTAAAGAAAGCTTTATATGGATTAAAGCAAGCACCTCGTGCCTGGTATGAAAGGTTAAGCAACTTTCTATCTGAACAAAAGTTCACTAAAGGTAATGTTGACACTACTCTCTTTATTCAGAAGCAGGGTAAGGATATTCTTATTGTTCAGATTTACGTTGATGATATTATTTTTGGCTCTTCTAATGAATATCTATGCAAGAATTTCTCTAAAGTAATGCAGGATGAATTTGAAATGAGCATGATGAGAGAATTAAGGTTTTTTCTTGGACTTCAGATTCAACAAACTAAGAAAGGAATATTCATTCATCAAGAAAAATATGCTCTTGAGATTATCAAGAAATTTGGCCTAGAGAATTGCAAGAAGACGGAAACTCCAATGTCTCATTCGTCTAAGCTTGATAAAGATGAAAAAGGAAAAGAAGTTGATCAGAAGCTATATCGCAGTATGATTGGGTCGCTTCTATATCTCACTGCATCAAGGCCAGATATTCTATATAGCGTCTGCTTATGTGCAAGATTTCAGACATGTCCAAGAGAATCGCATCGTACAGCAATCAAAAGAATTATCCAATTTATTGGAATATATCCAGCTTATGGTCTTTGGTATTCAAAAGATTCTGATTTCAATCTGAAGGGATACTGAGATGCAGATCTCGCCGGATGTAAAATTGATAGGAAAAGCACTTCTGGAACCTGTCAACTTATGGAAAATATGCTTATTTTTTTGTATTCCAAAAAGCAAAGCACAATTGCTCTTAGTACAACAGAAGCAGAATACGTATATCTTGGAAGTTGTTGTGCTCAGATCCTATGGTTAAAACAACAACTAAGAGACTATGGAGTTGAGGATTCAAATGTGAAGATCAGATGTGACAATACAAGCGCCATAAATTTAACCAAGAATCCTATTCTTCATTCAAGGGCGAAGCACATCGAGATCAAACATCATTTTATTCGCGATCATGTTCAGAATGGAAATGTTCGCATTTAGTATGTTGATACGAAGAATCAACTCGCAAATATATTTACTAAATGTCTTGATAAAGAGACTTTCAATTTTATTCGAAACGAATTGGCCATTGCTAATCTCTTATCTTAAGATGCATTGAGAATAAGTAACTTGAAATTGTTCAGAAGCATAGCTGTTCAGAAATATTGTTCAGAAGCAAAACTACTCAGAAGCAGAGTTCAGAAGCAAATTTGCATAACCTATGTTCAGAAGCATATTTACAGTGAAGTACTTCAGAAGCAAGGTTAGTTCATCCTACACCTCTTTATATTTAGAAATTCTTGGTAAGGCAAGGATCTAAGGTATGTTCTCTAATTTCTAAATATATGCCTCATTGATTGATTGGAATAATTCAGTGTCTTTGGATTGATTTTTGGATTTTATTTTAAATTGATTTTATTTCCAAAAATAATCACTTTACAGTTTTTCAAAACTTTTGAAAGGTCTCGAACCGGCACCTTCCGCAAATATCACAATCTCCCTTCATACCCTAAAAACATACTCCTCTCTCTCTGATTACATTCATTCTCGTTCTCTCGAAATCTTTCTCTCCAAACTTCCATCTTTTTCATCCATGGCTCCGAAATCACCCTCTTCCATGAAGAAAGGAGCAGAAGAAGGTGCAAGTCAGAGAAGGAAATCGTCAAGATTGACGAAGGGTAGAAAAGCTCGCATCACTGAATCTATCGATGTCTTTGGGTCAGAACACGAAGATGAGAGACACACTGCTCAAAGGAAATCAGGTTTGTCTTAGTTCGAGTTTGACGAAAGAGTCGCTCTGGCTCTCTCTATCAAACATCTGTATGATTCCTTTAAGAACCTTGGATCCAGTGACGAAAATGTCAAGTTGCTGTTGAATATACACAAGTTTGCAAGCGAGAAAGATTTTCTTGCTATCTTAGAACTGCATCTGTAAACTGTGACACCGATTGCTACTGTTGTTCCTAAGAACGTATCTGGGAAAGGCAAAAAAAAGGTTGTGCCAACTGGAGTCTCGAAACCTAAAAGGTCTCCATCGAAGAGCATCATTATCAGAGAAACAATAAGCGAAGAAAGTGAAACCAGAGGAAGACCTGATGATGACGATGATGTGTTGGTCAGAGATTTTAAGAAAATCAGAGGGATTATAAAAGACAAAGATTTTGAAAGCAAGCTGTTTTCAAGTCAGATGCATTGTGAGAAATACGAGTTGCTGAAGGAAAGAGGAGTTATACCCCACATGGTATTTGACCTCAAATATTTTGATAGGGTTGGTATACCCATAAGGAAGCACTTGGAACTAATGAAGCTGCAAAATTTTGCAACTGCAAGAAGGTCAATCTTTCCAGACTTAGCAGCTTACTTTTATTCAAGCTTGTGTTTTCAAAATTTTGATTCTCTGTTTTATACGGTTGGAGGAGTCCAATATCATTTGCATGTTAGAGAACTTGCAAATTTAATGGGAGTTGATGAAATGAATTTTGTACCCATTGATGTACAACCTGATGCTGCATACAATTTTCTAACTGGAAAAGAGAATTATTCTAGATATTCAAAGGCACACATTGCTTACAATGACTTCCCATTGAAGCACATTGTAATGGACAAGTTGTGATTGAGAGTTTAAGACCCAAGGCTGCTTCAAAAATAGATATTTCGAAGTATGAAGCCAAGCTGATGTGGGGAATGTTAAATGGTTGCAAACTATCTCTGGCACACACTATTCTTCTCCATATGTACAGGACTGTACAGAAGACCAAAGGACAATTACCCTACGCAGGTTTAATCTATCGAATCTTGTCCTTGCACAATGTCAAGATTCCTGGTGAGCTCATTCAGAATGAAACTCAGATAATGGTAGCTAGGGAGTCCATGATATAGAAAATGGGCTTTAGACAGACTGTTGGTGGATGGATGAACAAAAACAAAGAGGCTGTTCTGGTCGAATTAGAGGAGAAGAATGCAGAGAGTGAAAGATCAGCAAAGAGATGGAAAACAGAGGCTAGAAAAGGAAAGCAGACTACTGTTTAGAGCGAGTCTTCAGAAGAAGAAGAAGTAGTAGAAGAAGAAGGTGTATCATCAGAAGATGATGAAAGGACCCCTACTGTCTTATCTGAAGGAAATATCGAATCAGAAGATGAAGAGCATGCTGAAACAGCAAATGAGCAGGAGGATCCTATGCACAAAGAAGAGGATCTCCATAAGACTCATGAGAGTGGAGATGTAGAAGCTGATGAGACAATTGGAGAAAAGGCAGAGAAAGAAGCTCAGCTTGCTACGAATGAATATATGAAGATAATGGAGGAGCAACTGGATGACAGAACAACCATTGAAGTTCTGGTTACTCGAGAACAAAAGAAGAAGTCTTCATCACCACCTGAGGACATGGAGATTGATAAGTCTGATGATTTTGCTGTCACAGCTAGAGGATCCACAGGAGTTACTCCTGTTAAAACAGTTCAGATTCAGGGGGAGCAACCTCAAGAATCTGGTGTTTTGCATGAACAACCTGAGGAGTTAATAACAGATACTATTTAAACTGAAGTTGTTCAAGAGGATAAGGCTGCTGATGAAAAGGAAGAATCCAGCAGAAAGGAACAACACGAGGAACCTAATGTCGATCAGACTGAAAAAATTCTGACTGCTGTTGTTCAGAAGGAGAAATCTATTGTTGAAAGTGATATTCAGAAGGAGCAACCTCTAGAGAAGATATCTGAAAAGCCACCCACAGAGATTGAATCTACTATATCTGAAGCTGTTATAATCATTCCAGATTCAGCACCTGATCAGACTCAGGGGGAGATAAATTTGCAATGTGTTTTGGATTCAACATCAAAGGGTAAGACTCAGATGATAGAAGAAGAAGACCAACAGACATCTGCAGGGACATTGAATGCTTCCATCAAAAAATTACTGGACGCTAAGACTTCGCAAAGTCAAGTTCAGATGGAAGTTGAAAAATTTCGAGTAGAGATTATGCAGAGGATGGACAGAATGGAGATGAAGATTGAGAAGAAGATGAACAGGTTTGAGGAAATGCTTCACAAATACTGTCACCTTTTCTGCTCTAAGATGGCCAACATTGGTACTTACACACTGATCAGAGATGAAAGGATCAGCAAAGAATTTCCAGATATGAAGGAACTTAAGGTTTTCGCCATCTTTATTGCTGACATGGGCAAATATGATGAAGTTGCTTAAAGAGATGATGAAGAGCATGTTGATGTTCCATCCTCCTTCTCAAAACAAAATCCACCTCCGTCCTCTTGAATTTGTTTTCAAACGGTCCGTATTTGTTTTTATTTTATCTTTGTCGGGTGTTATATTGTGAACCATGACTATCACGACCTTATTATGGTCTGATAGCTTGCCTCTTAAATAATGTATGGATTGCTATCTTTGTCATAATATCTTACTGATGACAAAAAGAGAGAGAAGAAACCTCATAATTTTCATATTGCAAGTTATATACATACGCGAATTATACATATGCGCTCAAACGAATTCAACGATGTATACAACACATGGTGATATCATTCCATCACTCAAAATGCATATCTTATATATTCAGATGCACATCCTTTTGAAGAGATTCACTTGAGTCAAATATTCATATTCATTGTGAAATCTTTTCTGAGCTTAACTTTGATACAATTTTTTATATATCAACTTTCATTGAGGAAGTTTTGTCATCATAAAAAAAGGGGGAGATTGTTGAGAAAACCTTCCCTCTGAATATTTTGATTCTGACAAAACTATCCTTCTTGTGAGAGAATATGATTAATGCAAATATTTTTTTTTGTAGAAATGAGCATGTGAACAAAAGTTTATAATGTTCCAAAACTGGCGTTCAGACTCAAGGAGTAGTCGTCGCACACTTGCTTCAGAGATAGTTCAAGTCTAGTATTCAGATGGAGAATTGTGTTGCCTCTAAAGACTTCAGGAGGAGGTTTATGTTGCCTCTAAAGACTTCAGAAGGAGGTTTGTGTTGCCTCTGAAGACTTATCTCGAGAAGATTTATGTGACACGTCAGCAAGGACTTTACAGAAGCTCAGAGTCACTATTCTAATCTGTTCAGATTCAGAGAGTCTTTTTAGTTCAGAAGACTGCTTTTGAACAGCGTTCAGATTCTGCAATATCTCTCTGCCAGGTTCTGAAGACCCACGTTTGGCAGGTTTCCGATTTGGCCGCCTTTTTTTTTTGAAGTTTGTAAGATTTGATTGACAGGATTATTTTCCAATCAAATCAGGAGAATATCGTCTATTGAATATTACCTTCCATGAACAAGATATCTTGGAGATTTGGATGTACTCTATTTATGAAAACTGAAGATTTGGTTGTATGGGCGACTGAATCTGAAGGGTTCAGACTCTACTCCAACGGCTACTAGATTTTCCCCTATATAGTCTCGGTCAATCAGGATTGATGACGTCAAATCAGAGATTGAGTAGCAATCATTTGGTGGACCTTGGTAACGGCTAGTTCAAGGTCGAAGGAGTATAAAAAAAGATCAATGGTGATTGCTGCGGAGAGAGTTCACGAACTTAAAATTCCAAAGTGCTGAGTTGTTCAGATTCACATTCTCTTGTTCTTGTGAGCTTAAAATTCTTATTCTTGAGAGGTTCTTTTGTAAGAGTGATTAGAGTGACAACTCTTGTAACCTTTCATCGATTCATAGTGGAATCCAGCCGATCGGCTGTCATCGTGGGAGAGTAGACGTAGGCTTGCTAAAGCCGAACCACTATAAACATTGC
Source organism: Lenwebbia sp. NSW1173648 (assembly GCA_029784005.1). Classification (NCBI taxonomy): domain Eukaryota; kingdom Viridiplantae; phylum Streptophyta; class Magnoliopsida; order Myrtales; family Myrtaceae; genus Lenwebbia; species Lenwebbia sp. NSW1173648. The sequence continues at coordinate 11,820,580 of JARCGZ010000013.1, forward strand.
GTGCAAATTCTCTTTCCCTAAACTCCTCTTGCTGTGTTTAGTTTATCTACTCGTTATTGATGTTATTCAGTTTATAATCTGAACCTATTAATTTTCACATTAAGTATCAGAATTGTTCAGAATCACCTATCCACCCCCCTTTAGGTGATATTGCTAGATCCAACAATATATATTCTGGATGGTGGTCCAAAAGCCAAAAGATGTTCACCAAGAAGCTTCATCTTCCTTTTCTTTAAGTTTTTGAAATAGTGATAAATTGAAAAGCAGAAATCCGTGTTACCAATTACACAGCACCTTCGGTCGAGCTGGAAAATCAAAAGCAACAGCAATAGGATGTCAATTTGTACATAATTTTCATAAATTAAGCCCGGCACCATGGTTAATGAATAAAATTATAGCGGGCACAGTAAAGAGAGGAATTGCAGGACAAAACTCTCTTCAAACGATTAAGGAGTCTACTATCTAAGTTAAATGAGAACTAAGAAAAAGACGAGCATATTGCTTTAATTATTTAAATAAGGACATTTGTACTATTTTTTTTTGTATAATGATTAAAACCCTCAAAACACGGTGATTTTTCGATTTTAACATAGAAACACCAAAATAAAATTTCTCATGGGAGTGGGATAGGTGGGACCCACAAATGATTTTCATTGGTGGAAAATCTTGTTATGCAGAGGGGAATCAATGAGCCGCTAAAGAAAGCAAGCGCATTGCAGAGAGTCTAGAGACCCTCTCAAGGAATGAAGACAAGAAAACAACACGCGCTCGCGCATGGTAACCATTCTACTTTTGGAATCAACTTCTGGCTAGAAATAGATTTTTCTATTTCTAGTTTCAAGATTAGTTTTTGAGCAAAAAAATGCGTTTGATAACGACATAAAATTTCTGATCCTAGAACAAAAGTTCATTTGACAACAGTTGAAAATTTATACTTCTAGAATATTATTAACACAAAATCTCATACGAAAAATTTCTACTTCATTTTTATTTTTTGAAAAATTTATTTTGAAAAATAATTTTTATTAGTAGAAAATATTATTTACTATTTAAAAATAAAAAATTATTATTTATTTTTTACTCCAGCTGCGACGGTGGTTGTGGCGGCCGGAGGTGGTGGGCTGCGGTGGCCGGCGGAGGTTGGCGGCGGCCGACGATGGTTACGGCGATTCCGCGGAGGGTGGCGATGGGCGGCGGAGGTTGGCGACCGGGTGCGGGTGGCGGCTGTAGGAGGTGGGTAGCGGCGGGCAGCGGTGAGGCGGGGGGCGAAGGCAGCGGCCGATGATGGTCAAGGCGGGGGGCGGTGGTGGCCGGCAGAGGTCAGTGGCGGGCGATGATGGTTGAGTCGGCCGGGGGAGGGGGGAGGTGGGCGGCAAAGGTTGGCGACAGGCGGTGGTCGGCGGCGGCAGGGGGTGGGTGGCGGCGGCTGGCAGTGAGGCGGGGGACAACGGCGTGCAGCGACGGGTAGTGGTCAGCGGTGGCGGGTACTTGAGAAAAAGTGAAGTGAGAAAAAGTGATGGGTTATTATTTCTGATTTCTATTTCTCCGAAAAGCTATAATTTTTGTTTCTGATTTCCCTTCCAAATATCTTTATGGAATAAATTTTTGTTCTAGAAATAGAAAAATAGAATTACGTTACCAAACGAGTTTCTGTTCCAAACCTGTTTCGGAAATAGGTTTGGAACAGAAATAGAGAAGTAGAATGGTTGTCATACACGCCCTAAGTCCCCAGAACCCAAGTGCATTCCACTTTGTTCGACATATCATTAATCGAACTTTTTTAGGGTTAATATCACGAAAAACCCCAAACTGGTACACCCGTGACAAATTTACTCAAAGCTATTTTTTTTACCACCAAAAATCCTAAATTGGTACATCTGCGATAAATTTACCCCAAACTAATTTTTTTTACAACGAAAAAATTCACACTGGTACACATGTGACAATTTACCTTCCGTTAAATTGGGTTAATACCACGAAAAACTTCAAATTAATACACATGTGACAAACAAAGGGTAAAAACCCCAAACAGATACATTCGTGAACTGCCACGTGCCATCAAACTCAACAATTTATCGGTTAGATTTAACGAAAACTAACTAAGGGTAAATTTATCACATGTGTACCAGTTTGGGGTAAATTGATCACAAGTGTACTAGTTTGGGGTTTTTTATGATCAAAAAATAATTTGGGGTAAATTTGTCATAGGTGTACCAGTTTGGGGTTTTCCATTGTATTAACCCTAATAATAATAGGAAATGAAAGTTTTGTGTTTGAATTGGCCTTTAAGTACATTAGATTTTTTGCATTATCTAAAAAGAGTATGTCTAGCTTAGAAATTAATGGTCCCCGACTAGATCCATGATCTTTCGTGTTCTCATTTCGACTATACTGGTCAAAACTTCTCATCTCTCCGTATGGGTGAAAAATTAAGGAACATTAAATCGATATAACATAAAAATGAAGGGAAATTATATTTACTTAGGAATCCTTGTGGTGCTACATGGAAGACATTTCATGGTAATTCATCCGTAGTAGTCCATTTTCAAATTATTTCATGATTCTTTATGTTCAAATAAAAAAGAAAAGATGGTAAAATCTTTCGTGAGGTATTAGACAAAAAAGAAAAAAAAAGCAAGGGTTACACTCCTTGGCTCTTTTTTTATTTTATTTGAATAGCGAAAAGAAAGGGAAAAAGAAAATCAACTTAATTGATCATGCAGAAGAGAGCGCATAGCCATGTCGTGTTCATCCCATCAAAGCCGTCTCGGGAACCTAAGTTTTGTCTCCAGCCGTCGGATCTAACCTATAATCGAAAATTCCCATGATGAAAACGTCTCTGGTGAAGATTTTCAAATCAACAATAGCAAGCAAAAGCATGCAGTGTATCCAGACAACCCCTATAATATATAGCTAGCTATCTCCCTCGTCGCCCTTCATCGCCATCCTATTCCTCATCTTCTTCCTCTTCCTCGTGCAAAAGCCAAACCCCAAATCCTTCGTCTCTCTAGCTCACTCCTTCGTCATCCCTCATGGCACCGCGACGACGCAGAGGTTGTCGTCATCGGAATTACAAGGTGTTTTAAGGGATTTGGACTCTTTAAGGTATAATTAAATTCTGAATTTTTTGGAAAAGGACATGAATTTTTGGCATATTATTTAATTTGTTCATGAATTTTTTCGGCACTACCCCTTTGATTTAGGAATTTTTCCATGCCACGGGTGATTTTTGCTTCGGATCATGTCTTTTGCATATTTGAATGGCTTTGCATATCGCATGTTATTTTAGTTATGTGATTTTTTGATTTTTTGTGTTAAAATTTGCACTTAAATAAACAATCATACTCATGATACATGCTCCCCTTTTGTGCCTTGTCCCTTGAAATACGTATATTAAGGCATTTAATTCGACTTCTATTTTGAAGTATAATCATGCCCGTATATACGTGTGAATTATACATCTAACCCTCGATTTTGATGGGTGGATTGATAATTCCAAATAGAATTTCATGGTTTGTCCTATGTATGTAGGGGTGATGGTAATTCTATTTTCAATTCATTTTTTCGGCCCTAATGTAAGGGCACGTTACGAATTAAATCGGAATTTTTGAAATTAAAGGTGTATTATGGGCAAAATTATTTATTTTTGTTCAAATTTTGTGTTTTTCCCTTTTAATTAAATTCCTAAAATATACCAAAAAGATGACACATTTTTCTTAAGGTAAATCACATTTTTTTTTTCATTTTCCTCATGTCAAAAATAACATTTAATATAAGTTGTGACTTTGAGAAATCAATTTCTTAAACTTTAATGAATGTTGTTCCGCTTTAGGGTAATTTTTACCTTTATTTTTCATAAATCCGAAAATACATAAAAAAAAAATACCAAAATATCATTTTCATTGCATAGCATATAGTTTAGAATCATATTTGCCATGTCATTCATGCATATCTTTCCATGTCATATACGTTAGTTGCATTTGCATTACACATAATAAGAGAAAACCCTAAATCACCAAACCAATGATTTTTCATGAAAATTGGTACCGAAAGGGCATTAATTGAAAAATTAATGTAACAAAGTCCCCGAACTCATAATCTCTGGTTCGTAGAAATAAAATAGTTCTCCCACTATTTTATTTAGGTTTCTAATCAACCTACCAAAAAATGATTAGTGGCGACTCCAAGATAAAATTTTGCATAAAATTGAACCTAAGTTATGAATTGACAAGGCTTGGGAGAGTCCGAGTTAAGTTAGTTAAATAATTAACCTAATAATCTATTAGCCTTAATTTTAGGTAGCGACAAAAAGCCGAACCCCAAACCCTTCACCTCTCTAGCTCACTCCTCTGTCGTCCCTCATGGCACCGAGACGACGCAGAGGCCATCCTCGCCGGAATGCGAATCTGGCGACGATCCATTTTCGCGATGAAGGAGAGGTGCCCACCTCGTTTCCTGTTACTCCGTCAAAGCCGTCGAAGCCGCCGGAGGACTGGTGCAGCGTGTCTTCCTTATTGCGTGTCAATGAAATGGGGCTAGATCGGGAGGTAATAGAAATCAGACTGCGTGTGATGGATCCCGAGGAGCTGGAGGAACTGATGCAGGCTTGTCGAGATTTGCGATTGAAGGAGTTGGCCTTATAGGCGGAAATCTTCATTCTGTGGTTAAAATAGGCTTGGTTATACTTCATTTCCGTGGTTAAATATGAATCATTTTTGTGATTTTGCGGATGACCGTGGTTTTTTTTTTTTTTTTTTTTTTTGCGTCGGATAATGATCTTTCTTCCCATTTATTTTTCACATTAAACAAAAGGCACACTTGATGACCCAACCCCGCCAAAATGAAAAAAAAAAAAAGAAAAAAGAAAAAAAAAAGAATTGCACCCAAGGCCCCTCCCTGCTAATATGTTCAAAATAAGTTCACTGCACTGCATGATATTTAATATTTTCAATGAGCTTGGGTACATAATAAAGAGAATTCCTTTGGAAAGGTCAATATCGATGTGCTAAGTCAAAAATCAATGAAGAAAATAATAAGAAAAGGAGATGTACGATGGCGGAGGAGGAGAAGTTTCTGCTGTTCCGTCGAAGCTACTCAAGGAGATCGGACCGCATGTCCCCAAATGAAAAGCCTGAACGTATTCGAAAAAATTAATAAGTTAGGCATGTGAAAGTTGGTAAATAATTATTACAGGTGGAAATTAACAAAAAACCAAAATGTTGATAAATTATTTTAGAGTCGAAGAGGCCAACAATTTTGCAAGCTTCTTATTAATCGATTAGTTTTGCATTATTCAGAAGTAGTATTTCAAGCCTAAAAATGAACTGGTGTCCCTAACTAAATTCATGGTCTTCACTTTTTTCATTTAACTATATTCCCTCTCGCAAACCTTTGGCCATTTAAGGTAAATGCACATGCACGTCTAGCAGATCCTTTTGTTTTTATCCCAAGCAACTTTTCTAAACCCATGTGGTGTCGACCCTCGCCCAGGTCGAGGCATGGATTGCACGCCCTCGACCTATGCTCAGCCATCGCCAACGTCCCATCTTCGGTGTGGCGGCCTCTCTCCTGTATTTTTTTTTTTAAAAAAGCTTTGAGCTTTTTAAATTTATTAAAAAATAGAAAGCAAAAAACCAAGGAAAAAATTAAAAAATTAAAGGACAAAAATGCTTTTGGCAAGCCGGTGAGGTCATGTTCTTTTTCTTTATCAAGACATAAAAATCATGAAATAAATGGTTACTCTACTTAAAACATGATTTCATGACGCGTGAAGTTTTTTATCTGCAAAATAGACGACCAAAGTTGAATTAATAAATCCCGTTTGACAAAAAAAAAGTTGAATTAATAAAGCCTGTTGAATTTGTTGCTTGCCGAAAATTTTGTTCGCAATGAGAATAAGAAAACTGGATCTAGCCATAAAAAGAATGTTTGACTAATAAATTATTCACTTCTGGATTTGCAACCCCCTCGAACGCTAGGAACGGCTCTGACTAGAGCGACAAAACGTGTTTATTTGTCTATCTCTCGATTCAAAATACGCAATTTCGTTGAATGCCGGTAATATCTATGCTTGTTTTGATGGAAAATATGCTTATGCACACCACACCCTTAAGATAGAGATGATCAATTTCCAAGTGATCTAGTTCTCGGCCCCAAACCAAGAACCAATCCTATAGATCTGTATTCAGATTTCAAAAAATTAAAGGGTTAATACCATGAAAAACCTCAAATTGGTACACCCGTGACAAATTTACTCCAAATTATTTTTTTTACCACAAAAAACCCTAGATTGGTACATCTGCGATAAATTTACCTTAAACTATTTTTTCGACCACTAAAAACTCCAAACTAGTACATCTGTGATAAATTTATCTCAAATAATTTATTTTGACCACCAAAAATCTCAAGCTGGTACACATATGACAAATTTACCCTCCATTAGTTTCCATTAAATTGGATAAATATCACAAAAAATCGTAAATTGATACACATGTGACAAATAGATGATAAAAACTCAAAACGTGTACATCAAGCAATTGCCACGCGTCATCCAAATTAGCAATTTGATGATAAAATTTAATGAAAACTAATAGAGGGTAAATTTATCACAGGTGTATCAATTTGATGTAAATGTATCACAGGTGTACCAGTTTAGGATTTTTGGTGGTTAAAAAATAATTTAAAATAAATTTATTATAGATATATCAATTTAGAATTTTTCGTGATATTAATTCAAAATTAAAATAGAGAATCGGACCGATTTCCGATTCTACTCGAAATTGGACCAATAAATGCACGGCTGCCCACGGACTTTTCCATTTCTTCTTTAAATGTTGGATTAATTTATTCAGGAGAAAGGTTGGAAACCGACCCACTCAACGCCCTTTTTAAATATTTCATGGTGGAACCCATAAATACATCTCTCTAGTCAAGCGTCTGTTGTTGTTCTGCACGATTTATTGCTCAATTTCCTTCTATTATTAAATATAAAATAACTTTGCCCTATGCAAAGTAGAGAAAATATTACTATGGAGGCACGTCAGTAATACCCGTCTCCACCCGTTATGCGACGCGTGTCGCGCGAACCCATCTTTTACAAAAAGGAAACTCTCTCTCTCTTTCCCCTCTCTCTCCTTTGCCTGACCTCTCCGACCTCCCACCCTCTCCCTCCTCCGCATAAACCCTTTTCCCTTCTCCGAACTCGAGCCCAAGTCGCTGTCACTATGGGCCGCGGCGCAGAGCACACTCGGAGTCTTCGGCATGGCCAATATTTTCTCCAGCTCGGGGGTCTTTCTTTTGGCCTTTCTGGGTGGAGTTCTCTGGTTTTTTGGGGGGCATCGTCACAGATAAAAAAAAAAAGAAAAAGGAAGAAGAGGTCTCCTCTTGATGGGATTGTTCCAGCAAGGGGGGAAAGAGAGAAGAGAGAGTGGAAGGGAAGCAGAAGGAAAAAACGTGGAGGGGTCTCCTCTATTTTTCCCGGAGCTCAGCTTCCTAACCATTTTTCTTCATAGAAACTTAGAGATTGAGTGAGGGATCTTGACCTTGAAAAAAAGAGAGAGGGAGTTCCAGAAGAGGGTAAGGAGCAAAAGGAGAGCAGGTTTCTGGGCGGCTGAAAAGTGGAGAGAACAAGCAAAGAGGAGAGCTCGTGGAGCTCTTGGGAGCTCAGCTCAGCCGAAGCAACGCAGAGGGAAGTTGAGCATAAGAGGACAAAACATGGTCTTCTTCCTTGGGTCTTAGCCTGCACGTCCGCCAAACAAAGATCCAGCTATCTCCTTCACGACCAGGCACCACCTACTCGGCCAACATCTGCAGTGGTCACCAGCGAGCACTTCCAGGCGAGTTCTCAGCCTCGCGTAGCAGTACTGTAGCCATGATCCAGCTTCGCCGAAGCCGACGCAAACTACTGCTCTCCTGAGATCCTCCTCCAGCGTTGTCGTTCCCGGCCGAGATGACCCCCCACTACGACATGATCTTCTTTGGACGATAACTGGTGATCCAAAGCAGCTAAATACGTCTTCGAACCTTCTTTATGCTTCTTGTGGTTGAAAACCGAAGTTTGAGTGGCTAAAAAAAAACGCGAGAAAAGGAGTAGCCGGCATCTGGAAGTTCTCGCCGGAGTTTGAGTGTTGGTCGGGGCCGTGGACGGTCGTTAGAGAGTTCGGCGACGGCTGTGTCTGGCCGGCGGTAAGGTCGGCGGTGGCCGATGTTGGTCGAAGGTGGCGCTGGCGGAGCTCTCGGTGAAGCTCCCATGGCGTCCCCTGTGAAGAAGATGTCGCGAGGGGGTAGAACTCACGTGGAAGAAGAAGACCAGAAAATAGACAGATAAAAAGAAGTACTATAAAAAAAGAAAAAAGAAAAAGAAAGGGAAGGTGTTCCGGTTCTGGGGTTCTGCTGAGTTCCTTTCCCCGCGAGCGTATCAGCGCTCCTCTTCTCTTGCACTCGCCTCACCAGTCCAGTTACAAGCCCCGGCGCTCCAGTTCGCTACAACCTCCGGCGACCTCTACAGCTGCTAGCCGTACGAGCCCAGATCAGCCCAGTCAACGAGGCCGTCCCCGGCGATCGTCCAGCAGCCTCCATAACGCGCTCTAAAACCTTCGTCGTGGCCGAGCTTCGCAAAGTGGTGAGCCAACGAGGTGAAGTCAGTACTCTTCGGAGTTCTTTGTTCCGAGCCGCAACCGCGCCTTCCGCCCCGATCAGGTAAGCTGAGGCCCCTTTCTTTGCCCCTTTCTTTCCTGAGCTCAGTCGAAGTAGGTGGCTGGTGTTTTTGAGAGAGCGGTCACAGTAGGTTCGTGAGGAAGAAGACCCACGAAGAGGAAGAACCCGAGAAATAAAAAAATAAAAAGATATAGAAAACAGGATTAAAAAAAAAAGGGGATAAAAAACGCGGCTGGGAAGAACGGTCAGACGTGAGGCTTAGTTTTTGGATGTTGAGCCTAAGTCAATTAGAATGGATCACGGGCTTCTTGTTTTAGCTTAAAATTTTAATGCTCTGGGCTGCTTTCTTTATAAAAAGGAGAGGAGGTTGTTAGTGCGGGTGTGTGTTTTTTTTTTCTTTGGTGTGTTTCGCTGGGCTTGGGACCAATGGAAGAGAAAATTGAAAGAAAATTTGGGCCAGGGAATGGTTTTGCCTTAGACCAACTTGGGCCCTTAAGGCCTGAGTCGGGCTCTAGTCAAGTGGGCTTTTTAAAAAACAAATATAAAAAAGGGAACAAGAATTGGGATATCAGAATTGAAAGAAAAAAACATAGAAAACAAAGAAAATATAAAGGAGAAATCTGCTCTTGCCCCGTTGACCCGCGAGGAAAAGTTGACTTGCCGTGTGTGGTGCTCTAGAATAAACCAGAATAAAGAATTCTCGAAATAAAATATTGAAATATAAAAAAACAATAAAAATTTAATTAAAAAATTCAGAAATTTTTTAAAAACAAATCCCGAAAAATAGGAAATTATCACAATCAACCGGCTTAACTTTTTTTGGATACTTTAACTCTCGATCTTTCCAAAAAATGACGATTTTGCCTTTTTGGGCAAATTGTCTTCAATCTTGTCAAATCAATCTCAAACCCTAATCACACTTTCTCTAAGCCTTTAGGGCTATACTAGGGATGCCATGACTTGTCTTGATGCGTTTTATTTACATGTTTTGAATTCCTGTTGTGCATTTACTTTTTTGATTGTAATTGATAGGGTAGTCTTCCCAACCTGCATGAAAATCTAATTTAGACTTACCTCACCTGAAAATTGTGCCTATATAAAACCATAGTTAGGAAAATTACTCAACGTTAGGTATCGAAAGGGTGTCGGTAGAAATACCGGCGTAACTAAGTCCTCGAATCCAAATTCTCTGGTTCCACAGAACCGAACGGATTCTTCCAACCGCTCGGTAACTTATCCGGCCAACCTTTCAAAAATGACTGGCGGCGACTGCATTTATGTATACATTGCACATGTCACCCGACCACACTAAGGTCGAACCCGACAATTGAATCTCCCGTCACAATTTGGTATGGGTCCGAGCTAAGCCCAACGACCTCCGAGGATCGGGCTGCGACAAGGTTCATCTACGGAAACGTTGTTACGACTTCTCCTTCATCTAAATGATAGCAGGCTGAGGTCTCGTTTGTTATCGGAATTAGCCAGACAAATCGCTCTACCAACTAAGAACGGCCATGCACTACCACCCATAGAATCAAGAAAGAGCTCTCAGTCTATCAATCCTTATTATGTCTGGACTTGGTAAGTTTTCTCGTGTTGAGTCAAATTAAGCCGTAGGCTTCACTCCTGGTGGTGTCATTCCGTCAATTCCTTTAAGTTTCAGCCTTGCGACCATACTCCCCCTAGAACCCAAAAACTTTGATTTCTCATAAGGTGCCGGCGGAGTCCTAAAAGCAACATCCGTCGATCCCTAGTCGGCATCGTTTTTTGTTGAAACTAGGACGGTATCTAATCGTATTCGAGCCCCCAACTTTCGTTCTTGATTAATAAAAACATCCTTCGCAAATGCTTTCATAGTTGTTTTTTTTTTTTTGGTAAAGTAAGAAGTATATTAACTATCCAAAGCGTTGATTACTAAGAGAGGAACTCGACCACACAAACCTCGCACATGTAGCGACACTAGAAAATGTCATGACGGATGCAAGGGTGTCGTGGGTGAACAAACAAAAAAAGAACCAGGGGAGCAGGACGCCCAAAGAACTACACAAAGAAGTGAACAGGCCAAAACAATGGCCAAAGAGCAAGGAAAAAAAAAACAGAGAAGACTGCACTGCAGCCAAGAGTCAAACAAAAACAAACAGAGAAATACCCCAGCTAGCTTGCATCCTACGGTTGCGAGGGGTGTCTTCGATATGTTTGAAAGTCAAGGCCTTGTTCTTGACAACCTTTACAAGGTGCTTCTTAAGAGCAGGCATGAAATGAGACTGATTTCTAAAGAGTATGGTTCCTTTCAGTCCAAATCATGTGACATAAGGTGTCAAATGACAATCGAGCAATGCATTGATGAAACTGCTGCCCACGGATATGCTGTAGAGCCCATTGGAGATTGTCCTGCCAACCACGATTATGCCAAACCAAATTACATTTAGCAGCCTAGAAGAGAACAAGGGTATTGGTGGTATTACAACCAAAGAAGAGGTGGTCGATTGAATTCGGCCTACATCGACAAAAAGTGCATACCATCCAAAATTTTGCGATAGTTGAGCAAAACTACCTGAGTTGGGAGCCTATTGAGTATAATAAGCCAAAGAAGAAAAGCATGTCGAGGGGCAATGCGGCAGTCCCAAATAAAGGGATGCCAAGTGACAACATGCCATCTACTCCGGATGAGGTCCCAAGCAGTAGCAATAGAGAAAACACCCGAAGGGTGACCCAACCATAAGAAACGATTGCAACTCTCAGGGGTAATGGATAGGAGAGCGTCAGACTAAGAGGCCACGGTGGTCATAACTTGAGACGGGTGAGGAACCGAGGAGAGGAACTCCGAAACCGTAGCCTTCCTCGGGATACCAGAACGGTATATGTCCATATCAGTGAACAGCTTATAGAGAGGCCCTCTATGGTGCCAAGAATCAAACCAAAGGAAGCAGTGCAACCATTTTCGATCTGCCAACGAAAGTGTAGATGAAAATTCGAGCGGAGGTCCAAGATTTTCTTCCAAGCCTAGGAATAGAAGGTCGATTTTGTAGCGACCTTGAAGTTTTTATTTTTAAGGAAGGTAATGTGTATCCATTTGCACCATAAAGACTCATTATCCGTAAAAAGTACCCATATATGCTTGAGCATAGCGGCATGATTATAGTCAAAGAGCATGCGGATACCCAATCCACCTTCTTCTTTGGGGAGGCAAACATCACTCCACAGGACTTTTGCACCGCCTAAGCCCAAATTCGGTTCTTTCCACAAAAACTGTCTGAGAATCAGTTCAATGCGTGATAATACAGACATGGGAAGAATAAAGACATTTGCCCAAAAGACATGGATGGCATGAAGCATCGACTTAATAAGTTGTAATCGGCCGACAAAAGAAAGAAATCGTCTAGTCCAGGATTGTGCTTTGGCGGTTATAGAGTTCACCAAAGAGTTACAGTCCGCTTTGCTAAGCCTAGAAGCATTAATGGGTACACCAAGATGCCGAAACGGCAACATACCTTCCTGAAACCCGAGAGAAGATAGCAGCTGTCCCCGAAGTTCCTCAGAGCCGCCAGAGAAAAAGATCTCTCTTGTTCACATTCGGCCTTAACCCAAACCAACTAGAAAATTTATCGAGTCCATCCTTCAATAGAGAGATAGAAGCCGTATTAGCTTCAGCAAAGAGAAGGACATCATTAGCAAAGAATAAATGAGATAACCGTGTAGATTTGCAACGCTAAAAAAATTTGAAGCCTGGTAGCCGAATCTGAGCATTAAGAATGTCGGTGAATATATCCATAACAAGAGTGAAGAGGTAGGGAGACATAGGATCTCTTTGACGGATGCCTCTACTACTCGAGAAAAAAATCATGTTGTTCACCGTTGATAGAGACGGAGAACTTGGGTGAACTAACACAAGCCATAACAAGCTTAATAAACATAGCGGGAAAGCCAAAGGTTTGCAGCACCAACTCTAAGAATTCCCAGTCCACAGTATCATAGGACTTTTGGGAATTGACTTTGATGGCACACTTAGGCAAATAAGGCTCATGCTGGAACCCACAGAAAAGTTCTTGAGCAAGTCGAATGTCGTCGCTGATACGGTGGCCCTTAACAAATGCATTCTGGGGAGGACTAATAAGAGTAGGGAGCACACAAGCAAGCCTATTAGCCATGATTTTAGTAATGCACTTGCAAACAGCATTGCAATAAGCAATAAGCCTAAAGTCAATCATGGCGGTAGCGTTGGGGACCGTAAGCACTAGTGAAAGAACGGTAGCATTAGCCACCATAAGCAAAAGAAATCAACAATGTCCCAGGTGGCTTTGAAGAAATCAACATTAAAATCATCAGGCCTCGAAGCCTTGCCTATGGCTAGAGAAAACATCGTGTTGCGAATCTCAATATCAGATACAGGCCGTGAAAGAAACTGAATCTGATTAGCGTTAAGGGATTGCGCAATAACTGACCGTATATCCCGGACTGAAGGTAGAGCAGGCCAGGAAGTAGGAGCAAGTAAATCCTCAAAGTAAGAGACAATATGTTGCTGCACCATAGACGGATCGGTCAAAAGAATACCGGAGCTGTCCACAGCCGAGAGAATTCGATTACCAAGGTGTCGCTTATTTACAAAATGGTGGAAATACTTGGTGTTTAGATCTCCATCCTTTTGCCATTGAATTCGAGATTTCTATCTGAAAAAGGCTTCCTCTTGGAGTATGAGATTTGAGAAGATACGAAGTTGCTCTTTTTTGTGGTCAGCCAATGCCTGGTTCAGAGGATCAGGACAAGAGAATCTTGGATGGAAGAAAGAGGGGATATAATGTTAGAGGTACGAGCCGAGATATCAGAGAACGAGTCACTGTTGAGTTGTTCGAGGCGGCCTTTGAGAATCTTGAGCTTATGACACAAGATGAACATAGGAGTCCCAATCATTTGGATATCCCAAACCTAAGAGACCAATGCCAAAAAAGAAGGGTGAGACATCAAAAAATTGAAGAACTTAAAAGGTTTCCTAGATATCGAAGGAGGCACAATACGGATGATCATGGGGGTGTGGTCAAATACCCCCGAAGCCAAGAACGAAGCCTTTGAGAAAGAGAAATCTCTACTTCACTAGGCATTGATAAGGACCCGGTCAATCTTACTTTGTTTACGAAGAGTACCAGAGAAGTTCGACCAAGTGAATCTGTGACTAATATACCTGTGATCCTCAAGGCCAGCTTGAGCTAAACACTATCCAATCTCATCAAAGGAGCGAAGCCAACTATTCGAACTGCCAACCCTATCCGAATTGTCTCAAATAGCGTTAAAGTCCCTTGAAATAAGCCAAGGAGAGGCAGTAAAAATCGCACTATTCTGCACAAGATCAGACCACAATGCACGTCTGGAAACAAAAGTGTGGTCAGCATACACCATCGAGAGATAACAGACCTTATTAATGGACAAAAAAAAGCAGCTGCCCATGAATAACCTGATCGGATGAAGAAAGAACATCAAACTCAGCAGACCAAGGATCTCAACCAAACCAAATCCTACCACGAGAGGAGGAATTGTAGTTAGCAGTCCACTTCCAAGTCGAAAACAGACCATAAGAGATATTCGCGAACAAGGACGGGGGAACTTTCGTCTCGAGAATACCAACACAATAGAGGTGATTAGACTTAACTAGGTTCCTGATTTCGGTTTGTTTCAAGGGGTCAACGAGACCCCTTATGTTCCAAACTCCTATAAACATTTATACAAGGAAAAGTGGGGGTTATCGTTTCTTGTGGCCACCCCATTTCTTCTTAGAAGTTAGTTTGGCCTTCTTAGCAGGACTAAGGCTGCTATCAGAGTTGATGCTAGCTTGCATCTGTTCCGTCAAGGGAGGATGAGGGATTACCTCATGTTTACCAAGATTCAAGACCAGACCTTGATGCATAGCAGATCTTCGAGTGTTAGGATGCGCAGTGGGGATCCTCCGCTACATCACTACCTATATTGCTGACCACCTCCTCGATAATGTCCTTTGAATTAGACGATGCCATAGAGGTAGCACGAGACAAAACAGGTTCATGCAGCAAGGGATTCTGAGGTGTAGAGTGAAGAATAGGGGGATCAGACGGTGTCTCAATATCATCAACAAAATTAGAAACAGCAGGCTTAGTGTGAGAATTGCTCGGGCCCCTGCTACCAGTTTCCCAAACACCATGAGGTTGAGGATGGAGATTTTCTACAGCTGCTGGCGTCGTCTGAATATCAACGTGAGCAGCGTTGGTGTCAGGGCATTTGTGGTCGAAGGTGCCACACTTCATACACGATTTATACACAAAACTGGCTTCCATTCATACTCCACCTTGATTGAACGAGTAGCATCATTCAATAGGACTTCAACAAATTTGCAGAGGGGTTGATTAGCCTTGATCTCAATACAAACCCGAGCAAAGGAGATCATTTTCATCATCTCCGTTTGGAGATCCACATATAAGGGCTTGCCAATAGCACTAGCCACCGCACTAATACTAGGAGCAGACCACTAAGAATACAGAATATATCTCAACCGAATCCAAACAGGCAGGGATTCATGTTGTCATCTCTTGAGGTCCAATAAGGGGTGCAATTGTTGGAGAATAAGGGGCACCCTTGCTATAGTAATAGGGCCATTATCCAGAATTTTGCGACGGAAATCATCCGGAATATGGAAAAAGTAAAATCCATCGTCGTTAGCCATAACTTCAGACAGATGCACACCCCAAACATTCTTAGCAGCCGTTTCGGTGAGTTTAAAAGGGAGTCTTTTCCCGACATACTAACTAACAAGGCATTCTTTCCACTTAGGATTAGTAGCCTCGAGAATATCATCAGATATTGTCACTATAGTTCTATCACCAATAGTAGAGGGGGGTATATAGGTTAGATCATACCCTTTTTCAGCAGATTTTGCAACAGTTGCCCATGAGCGCTGGGCAGGGGGGGAGGCATCGATAGAGGCACGGGGTGGTTTGGAAGAAGCCATTCCTCGGCTATGCCTACGCCTACTAGGACGCAGGACTTGCTGAGCTTGATTTAAAGCAGAGGAAGTGCCAGCACCTTTGGAACTAGCAGTAACCTTCACCTTCGCAGGTTAACAGTTGCAGCAGAACGCGGGATTGCTTCGATAGAGCCAAAGCTGACGACAGAGAGATGCTTGGAAGGCATCTTAGCTTGTTTGGCTTTCGCCATAGCTATAGAGGGCTTCTGCGGGAGTCTCCTCACGATTGAAGGGTATGCTTGCCATGGAAACTGTTACTCCAGATCTGCCACAGAGTTAGCAGGGAAGCAACAAACGAAAATCCCAACGATGAGAGCAGAGAAAGAGGGTAGGCGACCTCAGACACAATTTCGGGAGAAACCAACAGAGCAATCTCAAGAAATCGCAAAAATTCGAGAGGAGGAACAATGTCGCTCACAGTAGAAACGATAGAGAACTGCGATGAATAGGGCAAGGCGCGGGGGAAAGTATATATGCTTTCGCAATTTTTTTTTTGAGTAAAGTAAGCAGTATATTAACATTTCAACGCGCAACATACAAAGAGGGAAGCTGAACACAAAAATCTTGTACCCGAGGCGACACATGGGGGTGTCACGACGGGTGCAAAGGTGTTACGGCTAAGCAAAATCAGTGCAGCAACAAGTGCGCAAGTAATTATAAAGGCCAAAACAACGGCCAAAGGAAATCGAAAGAAAAAAAGCTAGGCAGCACCAGGAGATCACTCGAAAATAGAGGGGGAAATGCCCTAATTAACTTGAATCCTCCTGTTGTGGGGAGTGTCTTCCACAAGATTGAAAGTGAGGCCTTTATCCCTTACCACATTAGCAAGTGCTTGAGAAGGGCCGGCATAAAAAGAGCCCGATTCCTGAAGAGGATATGATTCCGTTCAATTCAGATGATATGGCACAGCGCGCCATGGGAAAATCGATCAATACGCTGATGAAAGTTCTGACCACCAATATACCGGATGGCCCAGTGGAGATTGTCTAGCCACGTACAATTTCGCCAAACCAGATTACACTTAGCTGTCTAGAAAAGCGCAATGGTGCTGGTGATAGTTCACCAAAAGAAAAGATGATCGATAGAGTTCGGCTACATCGGTAAAAGGTGCATTCACCATCCAAAATTCTGTGATAATTCAACAATAAAACCTGCGTTGGAAGCCTATTGAGAGAGATAAACACAACAAGAAGCCATGCCTTGGGGCAATGCTGCGATCCCAAATGAATGAGTGCCAGGGGACTATCTGTCCCCTACATCTGATGAGGTCCCAAGCTGACGTAGTAGAGAAGACGCCCGATGGATGTCCCTGCCATATTAACCAGTCACCCCTCACCGCGGCAAAAATAGGGACATCTTCCGACCATGAGGTGATAGTTTCAAGCACATATGACGGTTGCTAGTCCAAGTAATAGATGTCTTGAACAAAGACCCTTCCAAAGAAATTGTCTAAGAATAAGCTCAATTCTTTCCAGGACCCCTAAGGGGAGGATGAAGACGCTAGCCCAATAGATATGTATGGAATGCAAGACAGATTTTATAAGCTGCAGTCGACCTGCATAAGATAAAAATCTCTAGGCCCAAGAGCGTACTCTAGTAGTGATAGCATGCACCAAGATATCACAATCTGCCTTGCCAAGTCTAGATGAAATAACTGGAACACCAAGATAATGGAAAGGGAGGGTACCTCGCCGGAAGCCCAGACAATGTAGAATTTGATCCTGAAGAGAGACCGACCCACCGGACAGAAAGACATCGCTCTTGTCTGCATTCGGTTGCAATCCAGACCAATCCGAGAAGAGGTTGAGTCCCTCTTTAATTGAAGTGATGGATGCCGGGTTGGCTTCAGCAAAAAGAAGAACGTCATCTGCAAAGAAGAGGTGGGACAGCCGGGATTGTTTGCAACGCCAAAAAAATTTGAATCTCGGTAAAGTTGCCTTAGCTTGTAATATACCTGAGAATACCTCCATGATCATGGTAAAAAGATATGGAGAGAGAGGGTCCCTCTGTCGTATTCCCCTGCTACTAGAGAAAAAATCATGCAGCTCCCCGTTTATAGCGACCGAGAACTTGGGAGAGGTGACACATTCCATAACCCGCTTTGTGAAGAAAGATGGGAACCCAAAAGCAAGCATAACCAGCTCAAGAAAATACCAATCCACCGTGTCATAAGCCTTCCTAAAGTCCACTTTTATAGCACATTTGGGGATATATGGATCATGATGAAAATCCGCAAAAAGTTCTTGGGCAATCATAATATTATCACTGATTCTTCTCGCTTTAACAAAAGCAACTTAGGAAGGAGAGATGATAGATGGTAAAACAGACGCAATCTGATTGGCTAGCAACTTAGCAATGCATTTGTATATGGTATTACAGCATGCAATGGGGCGAAAATCAGTCATAGCCAAAGCATTAGGGATCTTCGGTACAAGGGCAAGAATGATGGTATTTAATTTTTTGAGGAGCTTACCACTTGTAAAGAAGTCCTTTATGGCTAGAATAATCGAAGAGCCAACAATATTCCAAGAAGATTTGAAGAAGTCAACGTTGTATCCATCTAGACCAGGAGCCTTACCTCCGGCGAGGGAGAAAAAAGTGGAACGGATCTCTTCATCAGAAAAAGGTCGAGAAAGAGCATCTTTTTGATCATCGTCCCGGGAGCGAGCAATAAATCTGCTGACCTCATGAGGTTCCTATTGAATGGATGTAGATTCACCCGTGAGCAGTTCTTCAAAGTGGCCAACAATGTGTTGGCTTACTTGGTTGGTTTCGGTGAGAACAGAGCCTCCCACATCTACAATCGAGAGTATGCGATTGTGGAGTCTTCTTTTGTTTACAAAGTGATGGAAATATCTCGTGTTGAGATCGCTCTCTTTAAGCCATCTGATTCTTGATTTTTGTCTATAGAAGGACTCCTCTTGAATTCTAAAAGCGGAGAAGAACCGGAGATGCTCCAACTCAATATCCACCGAATTCTAATTTGTGGGGTCGAGTTCAAGCGCAAGTTGAATTGAAGATAGGGCTTGTCTGGCTTGCTCCGTACGGGTTGAAATATCAGAGAAGGTGGTCCTATTCTATTGCTTGAGTTGGACTTTGAGAAGTTTGAGCTTGCGACATACAATAAACATAGGAGAGCCGTCAAAGGGGAAATCCCAAACTTGTGCCACAATATCCTTGAACGAAGGATGAGAAATCCAGTAATTGAAGAACTTGAAGGGTTTCTTCGATAGAGGAGGAGACAACAGTTTAATCACAATAGGTGTATGATCAGAAATCTCTGGTGCCAAAAAAGTTGCCTCAGAATATGAGAACACCTGAGTCCAGTGATCGTTGATGAGGACACGATCAATTTTACGTTGGTTGCGGTGAATCCCGAAGGATGTGGACCCAGTGAACCGATGGCCTATGTATCTGAGATCATCGAGGCCTGCATGCACTAGACAATCATCAAATTCATCAAAAGTCGGGATCCAACTATTCGAGCTACCCATCCTGTTAGTATGGTCGCGAATAGCGTTAAAATTCCCAGCTACCATCCACGGATCCGTACAATCACTTAACCGAAAGAGCTCCGCCCAAAGAGGTCTACGAGCCACAAAAGTAAGACTGCCATAAACAACCGAAAAGAGACACGACTTGTTCATAGTAATCATTGAGATATGGCAATGAATAATCTGATCAGAGGTCAAGAGAATACGAAGATCAACCATGCGGGGATCCCAACCAACCCAAATACTACCACGAGGAGAGTGATCATAATTGAAAGTCCAATACCAACCGGTCAAGAGACTCCCAGATATAGTAGCAAAAAGAGAGGCGTAGACTTTAGTCTCTAAAACGCCAATACAAGCAAGACTGTATTTGCTAACAAACGAGCGAATTTCAGCCTGCCTTAGAGGGTCAACAAGACCCCGAACATTCCAAACTCCTAAAAACATATTTACAAGGAGAGAAGAGGAGTTACCAATTTTTTCGACATTTCTTCCTCTTAGACTTGGGTTTAGTCGTCTTAGAGGAAGAGTCACTGTTTCCATCTCCTCGAGGTGGAGGCTCCACAGCTTCGGTGTGATGGGTAATAGGTAGAGCATAAATCGTCGCTTGCGTCCTAGTGACTGGAGGGGACGGTAAAGAGATGTCCTCTTCAAAATCTGTGGCTATGTCACTCGCATTATGTCCATCAATGTCAGACTCAGAGGATTGGATGGCAGACTCCGGAGAAGAGTGAGTGGAGAGGACCAGCTGTTGCCTCAAGTCAGGGACGTGTGATGATTCTCCATCAGAAGAGTGCACAGCATCTAGAGACTCCACCTAAGGATCTTCATTTGCTGCAATGATCCGCTGTGACACAAGAGGAGAAGGCACCACAGGGTTTGATATGGGGCAAGTAGAAGTTGGTAGAGGTCCAACCTGAACATGGGTGTTGATAGGTTTTGAGGGGAGTCGGGATTCCATCAACTCTGGAACAGCTTCTGCTTGATTTACTATCAGGTTTTCCCGTTCATTCATTCGATCATTTTTTCTTCTCACTTGCTACCATTCGCCTACAACATGCTGTTGGGGACGGGAGGCTGACGTTTTAGGCAATGGAGCTTCACGGGTCACTGCACAGGGGAAACCAGTAGTACTCAGTTTATGTCCATAGATGCGACAAGATTCGCACACAAGAGGCTTCCATTTATATTCTACGCCAATAGAAATGAGTTCCCCATCCCATCTAATTTTCATGGACTCAAGTCGAGGTTGCGTGACTTTAACTTGTACAAACACGAGCAAGAAAGTCTCTTCATTTGATCCGTTTGACTATCAACATATAGAAGATTACCGAGTGCACTCGCAATACGGCAAATACTAACGGAAGACCAAAGAGAAAGAGGGACATTTCTCACTCTCACCCAAATCGATAAAGATTCATGAACACCTTTCTCAAGCTTCAATTTAGGATGCCAAGCTTGGAGCTTCATAGTGCTATTTAGGATAGATAGAGATCCCATCTCTAGCACTTTCCTCCTAAACTCCTCTTCCGGGATATGGATGAAGTAGTATAAATTATCGTGCAACCGAATATCCACCACATGCTCTCCCCAAGCCTTCTTGATTGTTTCTTCCGTTAGTTTGAAGTATAGCTTCCGCCTAAGGAAGCATCCAACAACGCATTCCTTCAATATCGGGTTCTCGTTCGCCACTACCTCGGGAGTAATGTCAACAATCGATTCACCATCCACCATCTAGGGAGCAACATAGGATAGATTATAACCCTTAGTCATCACATTTGCCACATTTGCCCAAGTTTTATGGACATTTTGTGCCTTGGCTCTACTAGAGCTATGGCGTCCCCTAGCACCTTCCACAGCATGAAGAGTTATTGCAGAACCCACATTGCCATTTTGAGTTTCCTATTGGTCAACATGAGCCTTAGATTTTCTCCTCCATGATCTTCCTCTACTTCGGCTACGTCGAATACCACGAGAAATAAGCCTTGAGGCCCGAGCAGAAGTCGCAGCACCTGCCTCAACCCCAACGACCTCAAATTTGACCCCCAAAACAGCAGCATCAGTCGAACTAATAGGTGGGGCACCACAGTCTGCCATAGGCAGAGTATTTACATTTGGGACAGAGCAAGGGACTACCTCAACAGCAGAGGCCATGTAAGAGGGCGCAATCACAGCATACAACCAGGAACGTCACCCACCATTCAATCAGAGCATTCAAACAACCACCAGTTAAGAATACCAGGGGGACCGACACATATACCCCCTAGGAACAGAGACACACATAGAACTGCAGTCACACTAACACACCAATACGGATGAAGCCAACAAACAAGTATCCAGGAGCAAACAGAGCACGAAAAAGTAGGGGAAGAAACCCTAGTGCAAACCAGAACCACACCGGAGCTCCGACAGAGGCACTAGTCGAGAAACAAACCAGAGGATGATCAGAGGAACAGCAGGCGACCAAGGACACCAAAATACAGCCACCTGGGATGGACGGATGAGAACAGGAGCCCAAATCCGACAAGCGAGCAGATTCCTCAACCTAGGAATCAGATCTACTGAGGAGCTGCAGTGAGAACTCCGACCAGGGATTCCACCGGAGAGATCAAGGAGGAGAACAAGGTGACTGAGGACGCTAATAATCAGCGAAAATCGACGGCCGGATCATCGGAGAGAGCCATTTCTCTGTCGGATGAACAGTAACCGCGAAGAACAGCACCTGAGAAAACGAGAGAGAACTTAGGTGAACAGTGACACGAGTGAATAGTAACCTGAGAGCAAATGAAAAGTTCATATGCTTTCGCAATTGTTCCTTTTTTTATAAATCCAAGAATTTCACATTTGACTATGAAATACGAATGCCCCCGACTATCCTTGTTAATCATTACTCCGATCCCGAAGGCCAACACAATAGGACCGGAATCTTACGATGTTATCCCATGTTAATGTATACAGCGCGTAGGCTTGCTTTGAGCACTCTAATTTCTTCAAAGTAACAGCACCGGAGGCACGACCCGGCCAGTTAAGGCCAGGAGCGTATCGCCGGTAGAAGGGACGAGCCAACCGGTGCACACCGCGAGGCCGACCGGTCGACGCAACCCATGGTCCAACTACGAGCTTTGTAACTGGAACAACTTAAATATATGCTATTGGAGCTGGAATTACCGCGGCTGCTGGCACCAGACTTGCCATCTAATGGATCATCGTTAAGGGATTTAGATTGTACTCATTCCAATTACCAAACTCAAAGAGCCCGGTATTGTTATTTATTGTCACTACCTCATCGTGTCGGGTTGGGTAATTTGCGCGCCTGCTGCCTTCCTTGGATATGGTAGCCGTTTCGATCCACCATGACTGGCCGACATAGTATCCCAATTCCTTTTTCCTATTAGTTGGACCTTGAGTTGGGTCGATCGATCCGTCTCGCGGTGTGCACCGATTGGCTTATCCCTTCTACCGGCGATACGCTCTTGGCCTTAACTGGCCGGGTCGAGCTGTTACTTTGAAGAAATTAGAGTGCTCAAAGCAAGCCTACGCTCTGTATACATTAGCACGGGATAACATTATAAGATTCCGATCCTAGCCTTCGGGATCGGAGTAATGATTAACAGGGCCAGTCGGGGGCATTCGTATTTCATAGTCAGGTGAAATTCTTGGATTTATGAAAGTCGAACAACTGCGAAAGCATGCTTTTCCCTAGAGCTCCTCAGTGGATCTGACTTCGGCTTTGAGGATTCTGCTCGGGACTTGGTTGTGAGCTCCTGACTTCATCCGTCCGTATTGGTTGTTTGTGTGACTGCGTCTCTATATGTGTCTCCTGATTGGTATTGACTGGTGGTTGATGGATTGCTCTGGTTGAATGGTGGGTGAAGCTCATGGTTTTCTACTGTAATTGCTCCCCCCCTCATTGCCTCTGCTGATGAGGTAGTCCCTTCCTCTGCCCCTGAAGCAGATATGCAACCTTGTCCTACCCCTGGTGAAACCAGAAAATCTGTTACTGGCACCCTGCCTATTGGTACGACTGATGCTGCTGTGTTGGGGGTTAGATTTAAGGCCGTTGGGACTGAGGCAGGGGTTGTGACTCCTGCTCGGGCTTCAAGGCTTAACTCTCGTGATACTCGACGTAGCCGAAGTAGAGGAAGATCATGGAGGAGGAAATCTAAGGCTCCTGTCGATCAACACGGAACTCAAAATGGCAATGTAGTCTCTGCAGCAACTCTTTATACTGTGGAAGGTGCCAAGGGACACCGTAACTCTAGTAGAGCTAAGGCACAAAATATCCATAAAACTTGGGCAAATGTGGCAAAGGTGATGACTAAGGGTTATAATCTATCCTATGTTGCTCCCTAGATGGTGGATGGTGAATCGATTGTGGACATTACTCCCGAGGTAGTGGCGAACGAGAACCCGATATTGAAGGAATGCGTTGTTGGATGCTTCCTTAGGCGGAAGCTATACTTCAAACTAACGGAAGAAACAATCAAGAAGGCTTGGGGAGAGCATGTGGCGGATATTCGGTTGCACGATAATGGATACTACTTAATCCATATCCCGGAAGAGGAGTTTAGGAGGAAAGTGCTAGAGATGGGATCTCTATCCATCCTAAATAGCACTATGATGCTCCAAGCTTGGCATCCTAAATTGAAGCTTGAGAAAGGTGTTCATGAATCCTTATCGATTTGGGTGAGATTGAGAAATATCCCTCTCTCTTTGGTCTTTCGCTAGTATTGGTCGTATTGCGAGTGCACTCGGTAATCCTCTTTATGTTGATTTTCATACGGATCAAATGAAGAGACTCTCCTTTGCTCGTGTTTGTGTACAAGTTAAAGCCACCCAACCTCGACTTGAGTCGGTGAAAATTAGATGGGATGAGGAACTCACTTCTATTGGCGTAGAATATGAATGGAAGCCTTTTATGTGTGACTCTTATCGCATCTATGGACATAAATTGGGTACTACTGGCTTCCCCTGTGCAGTGACCCCGGTAGCTCCATTGCCTAAACCGTCAGCCTCCCGTCCCCAACAGCTTGCTGAAGGCGAATGGCAGCAAGTGAGAAAGAAAAATGATCGAAGGAGTGGACGGGAAAACCTGGTAGTGAACCAAGCAGAAGCTGCTCCAGTGTTGGTGGAATCCCGACCCCCCCAAACCTGCCAACACCCCTACTCTGGTTCGCCCTCTACCAACTCCTTCCTGCCCCTCACCAGAACCTGTGGTGCCTTCTCCTCCTGTATCACCGCGGATCATTGCTGCATATGAAGATCATCGAGTGGAATCTCCATCTTCTGTGCACTCCTCGGTTGCAGAAATTTCTCGCACCCCTGACTTGAGGTAACAGCTGGTCCTCCCCACTCACACTTCTCCGGAGTCTGCCATTCAATCCTGAGTCTGACATTGATGGTCATAATGCGAGTGACATTGCCACAAATTTTGAAGAGGACATCTCTTTTCCGTCCCCTCCAGTCATTAGGTCGCGAGCGACGGTTTCTGGTCTACCTTTTACCCCTCACACCGATGCTATGGAGCCTCCACCTCGGGGAGATGAAAACAATGATTCTTTCTCCAAGACAACTAAACCCAAGTCTAGGAGGAAGAAAGGTCGGAAAAATTGGTAACCTCCTCTCTCACTCCTTGTAAATATGTTTTTTGGAGTTTTGAATGTTCGGGGCCTTGTTGACTCTCTTAGGCAGGCTGAAATCCGCTCCTTTGTTAGCAATTATTGTCTTGCTTGTATTGGCATTTCAGAGCCTAAAGTCTACGCATCTCTTTTTGCTACTATATCTGAGAGTCTCTTGGCCGGTTGGTGTTGGACTTCCAATTATGACTACTCTCCTCGTGGTAGGATTTGGGTTGGGTGGGATCCCCGCTTGATTGATCTTCGTATTTTCTTGACCTCTGATCAGATTATTCATTATCATATCACAATGATTACTATGAACAAGACATGTCTTTTTTCGGTTGTTTATGGCAGTCATACTTTTGTGGCTCGTAGATCTCTTTGGGCGGAGCTCCTTCGGTTAAGTGTTTGTACGGATCCGTGGATGGTAGCTGAGGATTTTAATGCTATTCGCGACCATATTGATAGGATGGGTAGCTCCAATAGCTAGATCCTGACTTTTGATAATTTTGATGATTGTCTAGTACATGCAGGCCTCGATGATCTCAGGTACATAGGCCATCTGTTCACTTGGTCCATATCCTCTGGGATCCACCGTAAGCAACGCAAAATTGATCGTGTCCTTATCAACGATCTCTGGACTCAAGTGTTTTCATATTCTGAGGCAACTTTTCTAGCACCAGGGATTTCTGATCATACACCTACGGTGGTGATTAAACTGTTGTCTCCTCCTCTTTCGAAGAAACCTTTCAAGTTCTTCAACTACTGGATTTCTCATCCTTCGTTCAAGGATATTGTGGCTCAAGTTTGGGAGTCCCCCTTTGATGGCTCTCCTATGTTTATTGTCTGTTGCAAGTTGAAAATTCTCAAAGTCCGGCTTAAGCAACTGAATAGGTCCACCTTCTTTGATATCTCAACTCGTACGGAGCAACCCAGATAAGCCATTTCTTCGGTACAACTTGCGCTTGAACACGACCCCACAAATCAGAGTTTGGTGGATATTGAGTTGGAGCACCTCTGGGTTTTCTCCGCCCTTAGAATTCAAGAGGAGTCCTTCTACAGACAAAAATCAAGAATCAGATGGCTTAAAGAGGGCGATCTCAACGCGAGATATTTTTATCACTTTGTCAACAAAAGAAGACTGCACAATCATATTCTCTCGGTTGTTGATATGGGTGGCTCTGTTCTCACTGAAGCCAACCAAGTAAGCCAACACATCATTGGCCACTTTGAAGAACTTCTCACGGGTGACTCTACATCCTTTCGGCCGGAACCTCATGAGGTCACCAAATTTATTGCTCGCTCCCTGGACGATGCTCAAAAAGTTGCTCTATCTCGGCCCTTTTCTAACGAAGAGATCCGTTCCACCTTTTTCTCCCTCGTCGGAGGTAAGGCTCCTGGTCCTGATGGATACAACGTTGATTTCTTCAAATCTTCTTGGAATATCATTGGCTTTTCGATTATTTTAGCCATCAAGGACTTCTTTACAAGTGGTAAGCTCCTCAAAGAGTTAAATACCACCATACTCACCCTTGTACCGAAGATCCTTAATGCCTTGTCTATGACTGACTTTCGCCACATTGCTTGCTGTAATACCATTTAAAAATGCATTGCTAAATTACTAGCCAATCGGATTGCGTCTGTTTTACTATCTATTCTCTCCTTCTCAAGCTACTTTTGTCAAAGGGAGGAGAATCGGTGATAATATTATGATTGCCCAAGAACTGTTTGCGGATTTTCATTATGATCCTTATATCCCCAAATGTGCTATAAAAGTAGACTTCAAGAATGCTTATGACACGGTGGATTGACATTTTCTTGAGCTGGTTATGCTTGCTTTTGGGTTCCCATCTTCCTTGACTAAGCGGGTTATGGAATGTGTCACCTCTCCCAAGTTCTCGGTCGCTATAAACGGGGAGCTGCATGATTTCTTCTCTAGTAGCAGGGGCATACGACAGGGAATATCATTGGCTCTTCGATTATTTTAGCCATCAAGGACTTTTTTACAAGTGGTAAGCTCCTCAAAGAATTAAATACTACCATCCTCACCCTTGTACCGAAGATCCCTAATGCCTTGGCTATGACTGACTTTCGCCCCATTGCATGCTGTAATACCATTTACAAATGCATTGCTAAATTGCTAGCCAATCGGATTGCGTCTGTTTTACCATCTATTATCTCTCATTCTCAAGCTACTTTTGTCAAAGGGAGGAGAATCAGTGATAATATTATGATTGCCCAAGAATTGTTTGCGGATTTTCATCATGATCCTTATATCCCCAAATGTGCTATAAAAGTAGACTTCAAGAAGGCTTATGACACGGTGGATTGGTATTTTCTTGAGCTGGTTATGCTTGCTTTTGGGTTCCCATCTTCCTTCACTAAGCGGGTTATGGAATGTGTCACCTCTCTCAAGTTCTCGGTCGCTATAAACAGGGAGCTGCATGGTTTCTTCTCTAGTAGCAGGGGCATACGACAGGGGGACCCCCTCTCTCCATATCTTTTTACCATGGTCATGGAGGTGTTCTCTGGTATATTACACGCTAAGGCGTCCTTACCGGGCTTCAAATTTTTTTGGCGTTGCAAGCAATCCCGGCTGTCCCACCTCTTCTTTGCGGATGACGTTCTTCTTTTTGTTGAAGCCAACCTACCATCTATCACCTCAATTAAAGAGGGACTCAACCTCTTCTCGGATTGGTCTGGATTGCGATCGAATGTACACAAGAGCGATGTCTTCCTTTCGGGTGGGTCGATCTCTCTTCAGGACCAGATTCTACTTTGTCTGGGCTTCCGGCGAGGTACACTTCCTTTCCGATATATTGGTGTTTCAGTTATTTCTTCTAGACTTGGCAAGGTAGATTGTGATATATTGGTGCATGCTATCACTACTAGAGTACGCTCTTGGTCACATAGATTTTTATCTTATGCGGGTCGACTGTAGCTTATAAAATCTGTCTTGCATTCCATACATATCTATTGGGCTAGCGTCTTCATCCTCCCCTTAGGGGTCCTGGAGAAAATTGAGCTTATTCTTAGACAATTTCTCTGGAAGGGTCCTGAATTGGGAGTTGGAGGAGCTAAAGCCTCTTGGTCTGATATTTGCTATCCCAGGGTTGAGGGCGATCTAGGGATCTGCAGATTGGTGGATTATAACAAGGCGCTGGCTATCAAGCATACATGGATTCGTTTTACTGACAAAGAATCTCTCTGGTGCAAGTGGATTCACTCCACCTTGAAGAAAACCAGCTTTTGGATTGCTCCACAACCTACTTTTTGCTCATGGACCTAGAAGAAGATACTTGGCCCCAGATCTGAGTTTTCTCTCCACTTTAGATGGAAGATCGGTAATGGTCACACTACCTCTTTTTGGTATGATAACTGGCATGAACGGGGCCCTCTTCACAAGCTTTTTACGCCTAGAGCTATTTATGGGTCTCGGATCCCACGTGATGTCTCTATTCATGCTTTCTTCCACACGGTCTGGCCAGCCTCGGAAACTCTAGACACGCTAACACCTTGGCTGGACCCGCCCCTCACCTTTGTTGATACTAGAGAGGATACCTTCTTATGGCAAGGTCACCCATCAGGTGACTTCTCGGTTGCGTCGGCTTGGGAACTCCTTAGACCAAAGAAGCCGACAGTCCAATGGCATTCACTGATTTTGGATAATGCTATAGCGTCGCGTCATGCCTTCCTTATGTGGTTAGCCTCCCTCAATCGTCTACCAACTCAGGTTTTGCTGCTACATTGCCACAGAATTTCTGAAGGGGTATGTCCCTTCTGTCGGACCATTCCGGACTCGGTGAATCACTTGTTCTTTCATTGTCATATCATCGATATCTTAGCTTCTGTCTGGGTTGGAAATTGTCATATCTCTTGGCGTAACCGGTCGTGGAATAATCTCATTCGTTGGGCAAAGACTCGCATAGGAGGCACTTCGTTCTCGCACCGCATTGCTAGATTCTCTCTTGGAGCTCTATGTCATATAATTTGGAGTGAACGTAACAATTTCTTATTCCGTCATGAGCCGATTTATTGTCCAAGGATCCTCAATCACCTTGTCAAACTCGTGAAGGATAAAGCCCTCTCCCTTGGTCGCATAGATGATAACCAAAGCAATAGAAGATTGCAAAGGAAATGAGGTCTCTCGGCGAATATCTTTGAAGACCATCAACACGATCCTTAGACAAGCTGCTTCGGCCTGCTTGCTTGCTTCATCTCTTCGGTTTGACCACTACTTTGGCGGGTTTCCCCTCATTTTGCTGCTGGTCTTGCTGTTGGCTTGACTCCTTTGCTTCTTGGGTCTCCTCGGCACTTGTTGGTCTGCTACTTCTGGTCCCCTATCATGACTACTGACCTCTTTTGTTGCTCCTTTGCCCTGTATATACTGTCATGCTGCTGGTATCCCTCCCTCTGCTACGGAAGTCTGCTGAGGTTCTCTACTTTGCCTTTATTTCTTCTTCCTCTGTGCTACTCCTGCTGTCTGGTTCTGTGTGAAGTGCTGCTGATACTACTCCCCCACCTGATCGCTGCTGATGCTTCTCCTTCCTAATTGTTGGCTATGTTTGGTCTTCTTTGTAATACTGCTGGTTTTCTGCTGCTGCCGTGCTTGGTTTTCCTCCTTCGATGCTGCTGCATGATGCTCCCTCTTTCGTTGCTGCTGCTAAACTCTGTGCTTCTCTCTGACTGACGCTTGCTGCCACCTCTTTTGGTCTCTCTCTGCACTGCTGCTCTTTGCTGCTCTTTGGCGTTGTTGCTGCTGAAGACCCTTTACCCCCCTTTGGCTTGATACCTTCTTGCCTGTTGTCCATATGTGAAGCCGCTGCTCCACCACATCCTCTGCCGCTGCCTCGTGTGATTCTTTCCCTTCGCCAGCTGCTTCTTCGCGCCCCCCACATGCTCGCTGTTGCTGGTTTTAGGGCCGTTGTCTCTATATAGCTTCCTAGTTTTTAGTTTTTTTTTGTGTCAGCTGGGTTTTGGCCTCCATTCGCCCCCTGTTGTCGGATGTATTTCTTTGTGAATGCTTGTCTAGCTTTTTCTCCCGTCTTTTGGCTAGTTTGGCCTTGCTTGGTTACGTCCGTGCTGTGCCTCTTTTCTTGCAGCCGGTTCACCGTTGAACCCTCTCTGGCACTACCTAGTGCCAATTTTGGTTCATGGGTTTTTGTGTCCGGTTTTTTGTACCTAGTGCATTGAAAAGTTCTATATATACTTACCTTACCAAAAAAAAAAAAAAACTGCGAAAGCATAACTTTTCATTTGTACTCGGGTTACTGTTCACCCAAGTTCTCTCTCGTTTTCTCAGGTATTGTTCTTCGCGGTTATTGTTCATCCGATAGAGAAATGGCTCTCTCCGGTGATCCGGTCGTCCGTTTTCGCCGATTATTGGCGTCCTCAGTCGCCTCGTACTCCTCCCTGATCTCTTCGGTGGGATCCCTGGTCGGAGTTCTCTCTGGAGCTCCTCAGTAGATCTGATTCCTGAGTTGAGGAATCTGCTCGCTTGGATTTGGGCTCCTGTTTTCATCCGTCCGTTCCAGGTGGCTGTATTTTGGTGTCCTTGGTCGCCTGCTGTTCCTCTGATCATCCTCCGGCGTGACTCTCAACTGGTGCCTCTGTCGGAGCTCCGGTGTTGATCTGGTTTGCTCTAGGGTTTCTTCCCTTGCTTTTTCGTGCTCTGTTTGCTCCTGGATACTGGTTGGTTGGCTTCGTCCCTATTGGTGTGTTAGTGTGACTGCAGTTCTGTGTGTCTCCGTTCCTGGGGGGTATATGTGTCGGTCCCCCTGGTATTTTGACTGGTGGTTGATTGAATGCTCTGGTTGAATGGTGGGTGAAGTTCCTGGTTGTCTGCTGTGATTGCGCCCTCATACATGGCCTCTGCTGATGAGGTAGTCTCTTCCTCTGCCCCTGAAGCTGATCTGCAGCCTTGTCCTATTCCTGGTGAAATCAGGAAATCTGTTACTAATGCTGTGACTGGTATCTCTATGGAAGGGGCCAGACCTGTGGCAGATGTTGCTGCTACGGTGGTGGCCACCTAGCGGGGCCTTAATCCCTCCAAGCGTGACCCTAGACGTAGCAGAAGCAGAGGGCGTTCTGCTCGGCGTGATTCCAGGTCCTCTATTGCTGCAAGAGGTCCCATTCGTGAGACAATAGTGGCTGGTCCCTCTAAGACTACAACTAATGTAGACAAGGATGGTGGCCGTGGTTCGAGTAAACCAAAGCAGACTGTGGGTCGTAGAAGCATGAGTAGACCTCAAGTCCAACAGGGGCAGCCCCGCTCTTGGGCCAACATAGCTAGGGTGATGTCCAAAGGATATAATCTCTCTTATATCGCCCCTTCGATGTTAGATGGTGAGCCAATCGTGGATATAACACCTGAAGTTGTAGCGGAAGAGAATCCACTATTGAAAAAATGCATCGTCGGTCGCTTTTTGGGGAGAAAACTTCACTTCAAATTGACTGAGGAAGTGATAAAAAAGACTTGGGGGGCCCAAGTTGTTGATATCCGCCTATATGACAGTGGCTGCTACTTTATCCAAATACCGGACGATGATTTTAGGGGGAAAGTTTTGGATTCTGGACCTATTTCCATCCAAAACTGCACAATGGTGCTTCAACCTTGGCAATCTAAATTGAAACTCAAGAAGGATGCTCATGACACCCTTCCTATATGGATTCGACTTAGAGATATTCCCCTCTCTCTTTGGTCGTAAGCCGGTATTGGTCACATTGCTAGTGCCATCGGTAAACCCTTATATGTTGACGCTCAAACGACAGAAATGAAGAGGCTATCTTTTGCGCGTGTATGCGTGGAAATCAAGGCAACTCAACCACGCCTTGAATCTATAAAAATCCCTTGGGATGGTGATGTGATCCCGATTGGAATAGAATACGAATGGAAACCTTTCTCTTGTGATTCTTGTGGCATCTATGGTCACAAAACAGGCATGAATGGATTCTTGTGCCAACAACAATGCTACTTTGGTGGACAAAGATGCGGCACCATCTTCCCAACCACAAACCAAAGAAGTTTGGCAGCAGGTGCGCCGGAAAAATGCGCGAACCAGCTCCGGGATGACTCAAACCCCGTCCCACACAAAGGTGTTAACTCCTCAGGCAGAGGCTGTTCACTCCCAGACCCATCCTCACTGCTATGCCCCACTAGAACAGGTTGCTACCAGGTGCACAGCTGCTGTGAACTCTGCTGATGCAGAAACATCACACGCCCCTGACTTGAGGCAACAACTTGTCCTCTCCACTCACTCTTCTCCGGAGTTTGCCATTCAATCCTTTGAGTCTGACATTGATGGACATAATACGAGTTACATAGCCACAGATTTTGAAGAGAACATCTCTTCACCGTCCCCTCCAGTCACTAGGTCGCGAGCGATAGTTAATGTTCTACCTATTATCCCTAACACCGAAGCTGTGGAGCCTCCACCTCGGGGAGATGGAAATAGAGACTCTTCCTCTAAGACGACTAAACCCAAGTCTAGGAGGAAGAAAGGTCGAAAAAATTGGTAACTCCTCTTCTCCTTTCTTGTAAATATGTTTTTAGGAGTTTGGAATGTTCGGGGTCTTGTTGACCCTCTAAGGCAGACTGAAATTCGTTCGTTCGTTAGTAATTACCGTCTTTCTTGTATTGGCATTTTATAGACTAAAGTCCACGCATCTCTTTTTGCTACTATATCTGGGAGTCTCTTGGCCGGTTGGTGTTGGACTTCCAATTATGATAACTCTCCTTGTGGTAGGATTTGGGTTGGTTGGGATCCCCGCATGGTTGATCTTCGTATTCTCTTGACCTCTGATCAGATTATTCATTGCCATATCACAATGATTACTATGAACAAGTCGTGTCTCTTTTCAGTTATTTATTGTAGTCATACTTTTGTGGCTCGTAGATCTCTTTGGGCGGAGCTCCTTCGGTTAAGTGTTTGTACGGATCCGTGGATGGTAGCTGGGGATTTTAACGCTATTCGCGACCATACTGATAGGATGGGTAGCTCGAATAGTTGGATCCCGACTTTTGATGAATTTGATGATTGTCTAGTGCATGCAGGCCTCGATGATCTCAAGTACATAGGCCATCGGTTCACTTGGTCCACATCCTCCGGGGTCCACCGCAAGCAATGCAAAATTGATCGTGTCCTCATGAACGATCACTGGACTCATGTGTTTTCATATTCTGAGGTAACTTTTTTGGCACTAGGAATTTCTGATCATACACCTATGGTGATTAAACTGTTGTCTCCTCCTCTATCGAAGAAACCCTTCAAGTTCTTCAATTAATGGATTTCTCATCTTTCGTTCAAGGATATTGTGGCACAAGTTTGGGATTTCCCATTTGATGGCTCTTCTATGTTTATTGTATGTCGCAAGCTCAAACTTCTCAAAGTCCGGCTCAAACAACTGAATAAGACCACCATCTCTGATATCTCAATCCGTACGGAGCAAGCCAGACAAGCCCTATCGTCGGTACAACTTGCGCTTGAACACGACCCCACATATCAGAGTTTGGTGGATATTGAGTTGGAGCATCTCTAGGTCTTCTCCGCCCTTAGAATTCAAGATGAGTTCTTCTATAGACAAAAATCAAGAATCAGATGGCTGGAAGATGTCGATCTCAACACGAGATATTTTCATCACTTTGTGAACAAAAGAAGACTCCACAATCGCATCCTCTCGGTTGTTGATGTGGGTGGCTCTCTTCTCACCGAAGCCAACCAAGTAAGCCAACACATTATTAGCCACTTTGAAGAACTTCTCTCGGGTGATTCTACATCCATTCGGCCGGAACCTCATGAGGTCAGCAGATTTATTGCTCGCTCCCTGGACGATGATAAAAAAGATGCTCTATCTCGGCCTTTTTCTGATGAAGAGATCCGTTTCACCTTTTTCTCCCTCGTCGGAGGTAGGCTCCTGGTCCTGATGGATACAACATTGACTTCTTCAAATCTTCTTGAAATATTGTTGGCTCTTCGATTATTTTAGCTATAAAGGACTTCTTTACAAGTGGTAAGCTCCTCAAAGAATTAAATACCACCATTCTCACCCTTGTATCGAAGATCCCTAATGCTTTGGCTATGATTGATTTTCGCCCCATTGCATGCTGTAATTCCATATACAAATGCATTGCTAAGTTGCTAGCCAATCGGATTGCGTCTGTTTTACCATCTATCATCTCTCCTTCCCAAGCTGCTTTTGTTAAAGGGAGGAGAATAAGTGATAATATTATGTTTGCCCAAGAACTTTTTTCGGATTTCCATCATGATCCTTATATCCCCAAATGTGCTATAAAAGTGGACTTTAGGAAGGCTTATGACATGGTGGATTGGTATTTTCTTGAGTTGGTTATGCTTGCTTTTGGGTTCTCATGTTACTTCACAAAGCGAGTTATGGAATGTGTCACCTCTCCCAAGTTCTCGGTCGCTATAAACAGGGAGCTGCATGGTTTTTTCTCTAGTAGCAGGGGAATACGTCAGGGGGACCCTCTCTCCATATCTTTTTACTATGGTCATGGAGGTATTCTCTGGTATATTACAAGCTAAGGCAACTTTACCGGGCTTCAAATTTTTTTGGCGTTGCAAGCAATCTCGACTGTCCCACCTCTTCTTTGCGGATGACGTTATTCTTTTTGCTGAAGCCAACCTGGCATCCATCACTTCGAATAAAGAGGGACTCAACCTCTTCTCGGATTGGTCTGGATTGCGACCGAATGTAGACATGAGCGATGTCTTCCTGTCTGGTGGGTCGGTCTCTCTTCAGGATCAGATGCTACATTATCTGGGCTTCCATCGAGGTACCTTTCCTTTTCGATATCTTGGTGTTCCAGTTATTTCATCTAGACTTGGCAAGGCAGATTGTGATATCTTGGTGCATGCTATCACTACTAGAGTACGCTCTTGGGCCTAGAGATTTTCATCTTATACCGTCGACTGCAGCTTATAAAATTTATCTTGCATTCCATATATATCTATTGGGCTAATGTCTTTATCCTCCCCTTAGGGGTTTCGGAAAGAATTGAGCTTATTCTTAGACAATTTCTCTAGAAGGGTCCTGAATTGGGAGTTGGAGGAGCTAATGTCTCTTGGTCTGATGTTTGTTATCCTAGAATTGAGCGCGGTTTGGGGATTCACAGATTGGTGGATTATAACAAGGCGCTAGCTATCAAGCATATATGGATTCTTTTTACTGACAAAGAATCTCTCTGGTGTAAGTGGATTCACTCCACCTTCTTGAAGAAAACCAGCGTTTGGATTGCTCCGCAACCTACTTTTTGCTCATGGACCTGGAAGAAGATACTTGGCCTCAGATCTGAGTTCTCTCTCCACTTCAGTTGGAAGATTGGTAATGGTCGCACTACCTTATTTTGGTATGATAACTGGCATGATAGAGGCCCTCTACACAAGCTTTTTACGCCTAGAGCTATTTATGGGTCCCGAATTCCACGTGATATTTCTATTCATGCTTTTTTCCACACGGTTTGGCCAGCCTCGAAAACTCTGGACACGCTAACACCTTGGCTGGACCCGGCCCTCACTTTTGTTGATAATAGAGAGGATACCTTCTTATGGCAAGGTCACCCCTCGGGAGACTTCTCGGTTGCATCGGCTTGGGAACTCTTTAGACCAAAGAAGCCGAGAGTCCAGTGGCATTCGCTGATTTGGGATAATGCTATAGCGCCGCGGCATGCTTTCCTTATGTGGTTAGCTTCCCTCAATCGATTACCAACTCAGGTTTTGCTGTTACATTGTCACAGAATTACCGAAGGTCTGTCCCTTTTGTCGGACCATTCCGGACTCAGTGAATCACTTGTTCTTTGGTTGTCCTATCACCGGTAAGTTAGCTTCTGTTTGGGCTGAAAATTGTCATATCTCTTGGCGTAATCGGTCGTGGAATAACTTAATTCGTTGGGCAAAGATTCGCATAGGAGGCACTTCGTTCTCGCACGGCATTGCTAGATTCTCTCTTGGAGCTCTATGTCATATAATTTGGATTGAACGTAACAATTTCTTATTCCGTCATGAGCCGATTTATAGTCCAAGGATTCTCAATCACCTTGTCAAACTCGTGAAGGATAAAGCCCTCTCCCTTGGACGCATAGATGATAACCAAAGCAATAGAAGATTGCAAAGGAAATGGGGTCTCTCGATGAACATCTTTGAAGACCGTCAACACGACCCTTAGACAAGTTGATCCGGTCTGCTTGCTTGGTTTATCTCTTCTGTTTTTTGCCACTGCTTTGGCTGGTTTCTCCTCTTTTTTGCTGCTGGTTTTGCTGTTTGTTTGGCTCCTTTGCTTCTTGGGCCTCTTCGGCACTCGTTGGTCTGCTACTTCTGGTTTCCTGTTATGGCTACTGGACTCTCTTGTTATTCTTTTGCCCTATATAACTCCTGTTATGCTGCTGTTTTTAGGCTGCTATGGAATTCTGCTGAGGTTTCTGCTTTACCTCTATATCTTCTTCCTCATTGTTGCTGCTGCTGATTGGTTCTGTGCGAAGTGCTGTCGATGCTGCTTCCCCACCTATTCGCTGCTGCTGCTTCTCCTACCTGATCGAGGGCTCTGTTTGGTCTTCTTTTGTGATGCTGCTGCTGTTCTACTGCTGCCGTGTTGGGACTTGTTCCTTCGATGCTGCTGCTTGAAGCCCCACCTGTTCGCTGCTGCTGCTGATCTGTGCCGTCGTGTGGTTGATCTGTCTGCTGGTGGTCTACTACTGCTGTCTCTATGACCGACGCCTGCTGCCTCCTCCTTCGGTCTGGTTTTGCTTCTTAGGAGCCCCTCAACTGATCGTTGCTTCCTTTGCGCTGCTGCTCCTAGGCTTTGCTGCTACTGCTGAAGTCCCTTTATTTCCTTTTGGCTTGATTCTCCTGGCTGTTGTCCCAATGCGATGCCGCTGCTCCGCCCATCGTTTGCCGCTGCCTTGTGTCTCTATATGCCTACTGATTCTTCGCGCCTCCCACGTGCTTGCTGCTGCTGGTTTTGTGCTTTTGATTCTGTTTAGTTTCCTAGTTATTAGTCCTCGTGTCGTTTGGGGTTAGCCTCCGGTGGCCCCTGTTGTTTGTTCGTGTTTTTTGTGTCTTCTATTTTTGCGTTCTTCTCTTCTTTTGGCTGGTTTGGCCTGGTTTGTAACATCCTTGTTGTGTTCCATCTCTTGCAACCGGTTCACCGTTGAACCCTCTCTGGCACTCTCTAGAGCCATTCTTGGTTCATGATTTTTGTGTCCGATTTTTCTTTGTACCTATCGCTTTGAAAAGTTCAATATAAACTTACCTTACAAAAAAAAACAAACAACTGCGAAAGCATTCACCATTGAACCCTCTTTGGCACAGAATGGTGCCATCCTAGGTTCATGATTTTTTGTGTCCGGTTTTCTCCTTGTACCTAGCGCTTTGGAAAGTCTAATACACACTTACTTTACCAAAAAAAAAATTGCGAAAGTATACTTTTCACTTGAACTTGGGTTACTATTCATCGATTTACTGTTCACCCAAGAAGCTCTCTGCGGCTCTTCGGCTGTCCACTATTCACCCGTCGATTCCCAGCAACTCCAGGTCGATTCGATCGTTGATTTTGGCTGCCGTTGGGTGTTCTAAGGCGCTTGGCATCCCTCTTGGATCCATCCGGTGAGATCCCAGCTCGGAGCAATTGTCCTTGCCCCACAACAGATCTGGGTTTCGGTTGAATCCCCTGTTTGGGTTCTCTCGGGTGCAGCGATCTGTGGAGCTGCCTCGATCGATCCGGCCAGTAGTTCTTACTGTCCTGGGGTGGCTTTGGTCGCTTGGAATCCCCTTGCGTTCTCTCCGGTGGGATCTCCCCTCGGAGCAACCGTCTTTGCCCCGTGACAGATCTGGTTTTAGGTTGAATCCCTTGTTTCGGGTTCTCTCGGGTGCAGTGATCTGTGGAGCTGCCTCGATCGATCCGGTCGATAGTTCTTACTGTCCTTGGGAGGCTTAAGGCATCTGGAGCCCCCTACTCTCTCCGGTGGGATCTCCTCTCGGAGTCTTCAAGGCAGCCGCGCTACGTCTCGGTGTTCATGGCTTCTTCTATTGCTGCTTCTCGATAAGGTGAGGTGTTCGGCTCATCCTCTCGTTAGTTTGTGCTGGGATTCTGTGGGTTGACTCACCTGGTAGTCTCCCTTATTCTGTTCGGAGGGATTGTGTTCTGGTAGCATTCAGGTTGGGGTCTGTCTACCTGGGTGGTCTGGTTGCCTCCCTCGAATTGCTTTTCTATTGTCGGGCTGTGGAAGATTATTGCCGTGTTTTCCTTCTTCGGTGTTGTCAATGCTGCTGTGTTTGGTTGATTTTTGATCCCTTTCGTGATGGAAGGTGATGCTACTTCGTCGAGGCCCGGGGGCCCGAAGGCTAAGACTCATAAAGCCAAGGTACGATTTAGCAACCCCTTCGGGGGTACTAGCTCTCGACCTGATGGTGCTTTGAATGTGGGTGTCCCTGTGCTTCCCGGTAGAGGCAAGAACGTTACTCCATCAGCTGGTCCTTCAGCTGCTACAGCGTCTCATGGTCCGAACCAATCTCAGCTAGGAGGAAGGGCTAGAGGTAGAAGCAGGAGTAGAGGAAGGACTCTTTCTGTGACACCCGCTCCCCCGCCTCTGGATGATCCCAAGGCTGCTCGCTCTTGGGCGTCAATTGCCAAATCGATTGAGAAAGGATATGACTTAACCTATATCTCTCCCTCCTTTGTTGTGGATAAAGTCGTGAGAGCGTCCCCTGAGATTTTAGAAGAAGTTGATCCCAAGTGGAAAGAGTGCTTGGTGGGTAATTATGTTGGGAGGAGACTTCCATTCAACCTTACAGAGGATGCGGTTAGAAATATCTGGGGTACTCAACTGTCTGGCATTAAGGCCAATGAAGATGGGTTCTACTTCTTTCGCATCCTGAATGGGGAGTTTCGTAGGAAGATCCTTAATGGTGGTCCTATCACTGTTGCTAGAGTTCTATTGATACTCCAACAATGGCACCCGCTTCTTGATCTCAAGTGAGGTCAACATAAATCTCTCCCCGTGTGGGTGAAGTTGAAATCTATTCTATATTCCTTATGGTCTGCGCCTGGGATTAGCTTGATAGCTAGTGTCCTCGGCAAGCCTCTCAATATCGATGCACAAACGGAGAAGATGAACAGGATCTCCTATGCTTGAGTATGTGTGGAATTGAAGGCCAACCAGCCCTTAGATGATACTATCCAAGTCATGCTTGATGATGATGAAGTAATTCGATCGGTTAGGGTCAAGTATGAATGGAGATCGATCTCGTGCTGGAAATGCGGCACCTTTGGACATAAGTGTCTAGACGATGAGACGGGCCCCTATGCCTCCCCTAAGGCACCAGCGGTTGTTGGTGTCTCCTCATCCCTTTCTCGGGCTACTCCCGAAGCCTCCACAGCCTCTGCCCAGCAATCCTCGTCGGTGGGGAATCTCCCTGCAGCCCCGGTAGCTGGGATGCACCCTTCTTTCCAGCCTTACGTTGATTGGAAGACGGTCAGTAGGCGACGGGGAAGCTCAAGTACCAAAAAGGGTGCCCTTGGACTTACTCTACTTGATGGGAATCCTTCGATATCCCTGGTGGTTGGCAACTCAGCCCAGCCCCATTTCTGTGTTGACCCCTCCTTGGTTCAGAATTTTTGCATCGACGACCCGAATGGCTCTCGTGCGGCGCCCGATGCTTCCTCTGAGTGGGAGGACAACGGGGACGAAGGTATCAACAATATCGGTAGTGATGTGGAAGAGGAGTCCCATCCCATTGCTGCCTTGCCCAATACCCGGTTGAGATATGCTATCCAGCTAGGAGGCGACCTTGGTAAGTTGGTGGTCTCATCCCTCCCATCCTCGGAGCAATTGCATTCGATTAGTAGTTAAAGTCATACTAAGAAAGCCATCCAATCTTCTAAGAAGAAGCAGGGTG
The DNA here is from genome assembly GCA_029784005.1 of Lenwebbia sp. NSW1173648. Classification (NCBI taxonomy): domain Eukaryota; kingdom Viridiplantae; phylum Streptophyta; class Magnoliopsida; order Myrtales; family Myrtaceae; genus Lenwebbia; species Lenwebbia sp. NSW1173648. The sequence continues at coordinate 11,860,241 of JARCGZ010000013.1, forward strand.
GTAAGAAGAAACGGTAATCTCCCTTGTCTCCTGTATATATGTTAGTAGGTGTATGGAATATTAGGGGTCTTCTTGATCCCTTGAAACAGGCGAAAATAAGGAATTTGGTTAGGTCTAACTATCTTTGCTGCATTGGTATTCTTGAGACGAAGTCCAGGAGTCGTTGTTTGCTAGTTTGTCGTCTGGTTTGATTCTTAACTGGCAGTGAACTGCTAATTATGCTTTCTCCCCCTGAGGCCGTATTTGGGTTGGGTGAAACCCTCAGGCTGCTGATTTGGATGTCCTTTTTGTCTCGGACCAGCTTATCCACGGCCAGCTTCGGTTGCTCTACCTTAACAGAGTGCGTTTTTTCTCCTTTGTCTATGCCAATCACACGTTTGTCTCTAGAAGATCTTTGTGGGCTGACATGGAGTTGCTCAGTAATTCATTGGTTGAAATGTCGTGGTGTATAGCAGGGGACTTCAATGCCATTTGGGACTCGACGGATAGGGTGGGTAGCTCTAATGCTTGGATTCCTGCTTTTGATGAGTTCAATCATTGCTTGGATCGCTCGGGCCTCGATGATCTTAGATACACGGGGTATAGATTCACATGGTCTACTTCCTCAGGTATTACCCGAAAGTAAAGGAAAATTGATCGAGTGCTCATAAACGATAAGTGGACTACGGACTTCTCCTTCTCGGAAGCCGTCTTTCTTGCTGCTGGGGTGTCGGACCATTCAGCCATGACCATTCGGATTGCACCACCGTCCACTTTGAGGAAGCCGTTCAAATTTTTTAACTTCTAGATATCTCATCCGGAGTTTGGGCCGATTGTGTCTCAGGTATGGGATTCGCAAGTCTCTGGCTCTCCAATGTATGTCTTATGTAGCAAGCTCAAGCTCCTTAAGTTGCGGTTGAAGCAGCTCAACCGTGAGGCTTTTTCTGACATCTTGGCTCGCACGGCTGAGGTTAGGTCTACTGTTTTGGTTGTCCAAGACGCCCTGGCGTCGAGCCCTCTTAACTTGTGTCTGGCCGAATAGGAGAAAGAGAGGTTGGCTACCTTTGCTGACCTTCGGTTGCAGGAGGAGAGTTTCTTTAAACAGAAGTCGCATATTTAGTGGCTTCGAGAAGGGGATTTGAACACCAAATACTTCCACCACTTTGTCAACAAACGAAGACTCCATAACAGAATTTTGTCAATTGTGGATGATGCGGGGGTAAGCATATCCGATCCTTCTTTGATGCATGGGCATATCACCTCCTATTTCGAAGATCTCTTTACTGCTCCGGGGCGAACTGATCTGCCTTCGGTTCTTGAAGTCCTGAGTATGCTTGGCTCAGTCCTCAATGAGGACCAAGTCCTTTTTTCGACGCCGGTAACGGAAGGGGAGATCCGGAGTACTTTCTTTACTTTATCTGCGGGAAAGGCACCGGGTCCTGATGGGTTTAACACTGGGACTGGATAGGTTTAATGTGGAGTTCTTCAAGTCTTCTTGGGACATTGTTGGTTCGTCGGTGGTGGAAGCTATCAAGGACTTTTTCCTCAATGGCCGCCTACTCAAGGAGACCAACGCCACCATTCTCTGCTTGGTGCCTAAGGTGGCGAATGCTTTGGGTATGTCTGACTTTAGACCCATATCTTTGTTGTAACACTATCTATAAGAGTATTACTAAGATATTGGCCAATAAAATTGCGTCTATTTTGCCATCCCTTATTATCCCTCCACAGAATGCTTTTATTAAGGGGCGTCGGATTAACGATAATATCTTGCTCGCCCAAGAACTTTGTAGCGGTTTCCATCATGAGCCCTACCTCCCTAAGTGTGCTGTAAAGGTCGACTTTAAAAAGGCTTATGATACGGTGGCTTGGTACTTCTTGGAAGTGGTCCTCCAAGTTTTCGGGTTCCCCCATATGGTGATTAAATTTATTATGGAGTGTGTCTCGTCTCCTAAATTTTCGGTCTCCATAAATGGTGAGTTGCATGGCTTTTTCCCTAGCTCGTGTGGTATTCGCCAAGGCGATCCCATGTCGCCGTACCTCTTTACATTGGTTATGGAGATTTTCACCGGGATTATTAACGTGCAAACCAGTCTCCTTGGGTTCAAGCACTATTGGCGTTGCAAGCAATCTCGGCTCTCCCACCTGTTTTTCGCCCATGATGTGCTTATCATTACTAAGGCGAACCCTCCTTCTATCGGACTTATCAAGATGGCTATGGACTGGTTCTCGCGTTGGTCAGGACTCGTCCCGAACCCCTCCAAAAGCGAAGTGTTCTGTCATCGTTCGATTTTGTCGAAGGTACACTTCCCTTTCGCTATCTTGGGGTACCTGTCATAACTTCTAGGCTCAGCAAGATTGATTGTATGGCGTTGGTGAATGCTATCACGGCTAGAGCCCGTTCTTGGTCTGAAAGATTTGTCTTTTGCGGGACGTCTCCAGCTTGTAAAGTCAGTGTTGCATGCGATTCATGTCTTTTGGGCCAGTGTCTTCACCCTTCCTAAGTCTGTCTTGTCGAGAATAGAACTGATTCTTAGACAGTTCCTTTGGAAGGGCCCGGGGTTGGGGACCGGCTGGGTTAAGGACTCGTGGTCCGACGTATGCTTACCTAGAGAGGAAGGTGGTTTGGGTATTCGTCGGCTAGCGGATTGTAATCGAGCAGCAATGCTCAAGCATATCTAGCTCCTTTTTACTGATAAAGAGTCGTTGTTGTGTATTTGGGTGCACTCTACTTTTCTAAAGAACAAGAACTTTTGGGTAACTTCGAAACCCACCTTCTGTTCTTGGATGTGGAAGAAGCTTCTTGAGCTTCGCCCGTTATTTCTTGCTAGATCTTGCTCGAGGATTGGAGATGGTTGTTCTACCTCTTTCTAGTTTGACAAATGGCACCCAAGGGGGCCCCTACACTTCCTGTTCACTGACCGACATATCTATTGCTCCCGTGTCCCAAGGAAGGCCACGGTTAGGGACTTCCTTATCTTCTCGCCTCCACCATCCTTCGTACTGACCACTATGAATGAGTGGGCGGAGGGCCTCCCGATCCTTGTCCCCCACAAGCGTGACTCCCTCTTCTGGACGGCGTATCCCTCTAGTGTTTTCTCAGTTTTTTTTGCTTGGAGCTCTATCAAACAGGTTGGGAGGGTCGTCCCATGGCACCGGTTTATCTGAGATCGCTCCATTGTGCCATGACATGCTTTCCTGCTTTGGATTGTCACTCTGAACCGTCTGCCCACTCAGGTACTCCTATTGAACTATTGTAGGATTTTGGAGGGTGTTTGCCCTTTTTGTAGATGCAGACCGGATTCGATCGATCATTTATTCTTTGGTTGTAATTTTATCTGCTCCCTAGCTCTGTTTTGGTAGGCCAAGTGTAACTTAGCTTGGCATAACTGCACTTGGCATGACAATCTTTTGTGGGGGATTCGTAGCTTTAGTGGTCAACAATTTCACCATTGTATTGCTCGGTTTTCTTTTGCCGCCCTATGCCATATCATATGGACGGAAAGAAACCACATTCTATTTAGAAATCAGGTCCGGATCTTGCCGGCGCTGAAGAAGCATCTGGTTAAAGGCGTCAACGACAAGGCTTTAACGTTCAAGAATATCCAAGACACTGTCCGGAATCGGAGGATGCAAGCTTGTTGGGGTTGTTCTCCGGCAATTTTTGATTGACTAGGGGCTATGTGTGTGGTTTACTCTTTTGGTTTCTCGGGTTTGGCTTCTGTTTTGGCCGGGGTAGGTGTCTCGTCTTCGGTCTTCGGTGGTCTCCCGCTCGCTCTTACATGTAAACCCCTCACACCCACTCACCCGTGGTGATCTTTGTGTTGCGACGTGTGGGAGGTTGTGTGTTTGGGTTTCATCTTTTGTAGTTTCGTTGTGATTAGTCATTATACTACTTACTCTTACCAAAAAACAACTGCGAAAGCATACTTTTCGCCTGCACCTGTTACTTTTCACCTCAGTCTCTCTCAGTATCTCGTACCCTTGGTTTCGCGTCACTGTTCTTCGGCTAGTGTTCATGCTTGTTCTTGCTATCCATCCATTGGTTTATGCTATAACTTTGTGTTAGAGGTTGCCTGCCCTTCCTCTCATCGTTCATCGTTGGTATTTTTGGTTGGTGTCACCCTGCTTCCTCCATGGCAGATCTGGTGTGACGTTTTCCATGGCTAATCGTCCCTTGATTGATGCCGTGTATCTTCCTTTGAGGCCCTCTGGGGCAATGGCGAAGGCCAAACAAGCTAAAGTGCAGTTCAACCATCCTTCTGGTATGAGTCTTAGCTCAATTGGAGTTGGCCCGAGCTCTGGTGCCACTGTTCACCCCTCGAAAGTGAAATTTTCTTCTGGTTCTGCTGAATCGATGGTTGCTAGAAAATCCTCTATTCCTAACCATGCTCAGCAAGATGCACGTCCTAGTACGCATAGCTGTAGCAGAGGGAGGGATTCGTCTAGACCACCCCTTCGTCCTTCTCAGGATGCCTCTCGGCCCGCTCAACGCTCATGGGCATCTGTTACGAAATCGGCAGAGAAAGGTTATGATCTAACATACATTCCTCCATCTATTGTCGGTGATAAAACTGCTGTTAGAATATCTCGTAAAATTCTAGAGGCCACTGACCCGAAATGGAAGGATTGCCTTGTTGGATACTATGTTGGGAGAAGACTGCCCTTTAAGCTTACTGAAGCGGCTGCTAAAAATGTTTGGGGTGCGTATCTATCTGATGTGATGGCTAATGAAGATGGGTTCTATTTATTTCATATCCTGGATGTTGAGTTTCAGCGCAAAATACTAGATAATGACCCTATTACTGTTGCTAGAGTGCCCCTCATACTCCAATAGTGGCACCCGTTATTAAACCTCAAGCGAGGCCAACATGAGTCACTACCCGTATGGGTGAGATTGAGATCGATTCAGTACTCTTTGTTGTCTGCACCTGGCATTAGCGCGGTGGCTAGTGCGATTGGAAAGCCTTTATATGTTGATTTACAAATGGAGAAGATGAAAATGATATCCTACGCTTGTGTGGTCGTAGAGATTAAGGCCAATCAGCCCCTCTGCGATTCGGTTGAAGTCCTTTTGAATGATGATGCTCGTTCCATTAAGGTGGAATATGAATGGACGCCCATCTCTTGTATGCGATGTGGCACTTTCAGTCACAAGTGTCCCGACATTAGCGCTGCTCCCAGTGCTACTCAGACGGCACCAATAGCTGATGAAACTAACTCTCTTCCTTCTCAAGGTGTCTGGGAAACTGTAAGTACGGGATCGAGTAGCTCGCGCTCTAAGACTGCCCCTTCTAGTTCTGTGGATGCCTTAGTTGCACCAACTAATCCCTCTGGTCTTCATTTATCCCCTCTTCTCCCGCTACTCCCGGCTTCGGTCTTGTCTCCAACTACCTCTGTGGCATCTTCGAATTCGGAGGATATTATTGGGGAATTGGTTAGTAATATCGGTAGTGATGTAGAGGAGGCCCCCTCCCCCTACTCATCCAATCACTCATAGTTCATCTGCTATGCAGCAAGGGCAGGCCCCTGATCTTGGCAAACGGATTGTGACTCCCTCCTCTCCATTGATGGAGCACGGCCAAGCTAGAATGAATTCGGACAGCAGCCTTAGTCCGGATAACAAGGCCAAACCGACTTCGAGGAAGTAACGGGGAGGCAAAAAAAATGGTAACCCTCCTTGTCCCCAGTACATATGTATATATGTGTTTGGAATATAAGGGGTCTTGTTGATCCGTTAAAGCAGGCTGAAATCAGAAACCTGGTTAAATCTAATCATCTTTGTTGTGTTGGAATTCTTGAGACGAAAGTTCCTTCTTCTCTATTCGTTAATCTGTCCGCCGGGCTGTTCCCTTCTTGGAAATGGACAGCCAACTATTCTTACTCCCCTCGCGGTCGGATCTGGGTTGGTTGGAATCCACAGGTTGCTGAGTTTGTTGTTCTCTCTTTTTTGGCTTAGGTAATTCATGGGCAGATGCGGCTTTTGTCCATCAATAGAGTCGGCTACCTCTGGGTGGTGTATGCAGACCACACTTTTGTGTCGCGACATTTCCTATGGTCTGATCTTGAGCTGAGTAGCGTCCCTTTTGCTGCGTTGCCTTGGCTTATATCTAGGGACTTTAATGCTATTAAAGATCAGTCTGACAGAGTTGGTAGTTCGAACGAATGGATCCCATCTTTTGATGAATTTGGTCAGTGTTTGACTCGTGCTGGCCTTGACGATCTCAGGTATGCTGGTTATAGGTTCACTTGCTCGACATTCTCTAGTGCTCTTCGTAAGCAAAGGAAAATCGATCGGGTCCTCATCAATGATCAATGGAGTAGGGATCTCTCTTTCTCAGAGGCCACGTTCTTGGCTCCGGGAATTTCAGACCACACCCCAATGATTATACGTATTGTGCCTCCTCCGATAAGCAGGAAGCCGTTCAAGTTCTTCAACCTTTGGATGTCCAATCTTACTTTTATGACAATTGTATCTCAGGTTTGGGATTCTCAAGTGTCGGGGACTCCAATGTTCATCTTGTGCCGTAAACTCAAGATCCTTAAAAGCCGTCTAAAATAGCTCCATCGGGACTTCTTCTCAGATATTTCAGCGCGCACATCCGATGCTAGATCCTCTTTGTCGGCTATCCAGGATTCCCTTGTACTGGATCCTCTTAATCAGTGTCTTGTTGACCAAGAGAAAGAGCACTTGCGTATCTTCTCTGACCTCATATTACAGGAGGAAGCCTTCTTCAGGCAGAAATCTCGTATACAATGGCTTAAGGAAGGTGATTTGAATACCAAGTACTTCCACCATTTCGTTAACAAACGACACCTCCGCAATAGAATCCTCTCGGTTGTGGACTGCTCCGGTGTTCTCTTGACTGATCCGCCTTTGGTGCAGCAGCATATTGTCTTACTTTGAGGATTTATTTGCTGCTCCCTCTCAGCTTGAACTACCACCACTTCAGGAGGTACGGTGTGTGATTGCAAATTTCCTTAACGTTGATCAAAGTCATTTTCTGTCAAGGCCTGTTTGGGTTGTTGAGACTCGCAATTCGATGTTGTCTTTGGCCATTGGCAAGGCCCGGGGCCTGATGGGTTTAATGTGGATTTCTTCAAATCTACTTGGGATATTATTAGTCCTTTGGTTACCTGTGCTATTAAGGACTTATTTCTTACGGGCCGTTTGCTTATGGAGACTAATGCCACCATACTCTCACTGGTGCCTAAGGTCCCTAATGCATCCAACATGAGCGACTTTAGACCTATCGCCTGTTGCAACTCTATTTATAAATGCATTACAAAGATCTTGGCTAATAGGCTTGCTTGTGTTTTGCCGGCCCTTATTAGTCCCCTGCAGAATGCATTTGTCAAGGGCCGTCGGATTAACGACAACATCCTACTTGCTTAGGAACTCTTCTGTGGGTTCCAACACGTGCCTTATTTGCCGAAGTGTGCCATTAAAGTCGACTTTCAAAAGGCTTATGATACTGTGGACTAGGATTTCCTACAGTTGGTCCTACGTTCTTTTGGCTTTCCTGTTATGTTCATTAAGCTTGTGATGGAGTGCGTTACTTCACCCAAGTTCTCTGTCTCTATCAACGGTGAATTACACGGCTTCTTCTCGAGTGGTAGAGGTATCCATCAAGATGATCCTATGTCTCCCTACCTCTTTACTCTTGTTATGGAGATTTTTACCGGTATCCTTAAGCTCAAACCAGGCTTCCTGACTTTAAGTACTTCTGCCGATGCAAATCGACTCGGCTAACCCACTTATTTTTTGCCGATGATATCCTCCTTTTTGCTGAGGCGAACCTGCCTTCTATTACCCTGCTGAAGGCTGGACTGGATAGATTTTCTGGTTGGTCTGGGCTATTGCCGAATGCGAATAAGAGTGAAGTTTTTTGTTTCGGTAGCTCTATTGATCTTCAAAACCAGCTATTATCTTCACTTGGGTTTCAGGAAGGTATGTTGCCTTTTCGCTATCTTGGTGTTCCTGTTATTGCTACTAGGCTTAGCAAGGCTGACTGTAATTATTTGGTGAACTCTATTACGTTTAGAGCTCAATCTTGGTCCCAAAGATTCCTTTCGTTTGCTAGCCATTTACAGCTTATTAAGTCGATTTTACATGCCATCCATGTTTATTGGGCCAGCATGTTTACTCTTCCCATGTCCGTGTTGACACGGATTGAATTGGTCCTTAGGTAGTTTCTTTGGAAGGGACGAGGCTGCTTGTTCGTGGAGCTAAAGTCCGGTGGTCTGATGTGTGTCTCCCTAGGGAAGAATGTGGTTTGGGTATCCGCAGGCTTCTTGATTGTAATCGTGCTGCTATGCTCAAGCATAACTGGTTACTCTTCATGGACAAGAAGTCATTGTGGTGCAAATGGATACACTCTACGTCCTTCAAAAATAAGAACTTCTGGGTTGCTACTAAATCGACGTCCTACTCTTGGGCTTGGAAGAAAATACTAGAGCTTCGCCCGATATTTCTTTCTCAATCGTGCTGGCAGATTGGTAATGGGTGTTGTCTCCTTTTGGTTTGACTCATGGCACACCAGAGGGCCTCTTTATAAGCTTCTCACTGATAGGGACATTTATTATTTTGGCATCCCGAGAAGGGCCACGGTTCTGGAGTTCCTTTCGTCTGTGCCCCCACCGTCGCTTGTTTTGGCCACCATGACCTCCTGGTCAGACGCGCTTCCTTCTATTACCCCTGGTAGATGCGATCGGTTTGTTTGGTTATGTCACCCCTCGGGTGTCTTTTCTATTGCCTCTACTTGGGACTTCATCAGACGTAGAGGAAGGGTCGTCTCTTAGCACCGCTTCATCTGGGACCGCGGCATTTCCCTTCGGCATGCTTTTCTTCAATGGCTTATTACTCTCAATAGGTTCCTAACTTAGGTATTTTTGCTGAACTATCACAAGATCTTGGATGGTGTTTGTGCCTTTTGTCGGTGTAGGTCGGATTCGATTGACCACCTCTTTTTTGGTTGCAACTTCACTGGTTCTCTAATGTTATTCTGGGCCGCCAAATGTAACTTGGCTTGGCAAAATTGTTCGTGGCAGGACAACATCCATTGGGCTCTTCAACATATTTGTGGTCAGCAATTTCACTAGTGTATTGCACGTTTCTCTTTTGCCGCCTTATGTCATATCATTTGGTCGGAACAGAACCATATTCTCTTTAGAAATCAATCCCGTATTATGCCTACTCTTAAGAAGCATCTTATTAAAGCTGTCAAGGACAAGGCCTTGGCGTTTAAAAATGTCGATGATACCTCTCGTCAACCCCCGACACCCTTGCACCTGTTTTGACATTAGTGTCGCTGCGGCGGGAGGTTGTTTGGTATGTTTTTTCCTCTGTAATTTGCGCTTTGACTAGTCAATATACTTCTTACCTTTACCCAAAAAAAAAAAACAACTGCAAAAGCATATCCTTTTCTCCTGCACCTGGTGCTATTCACCGGTTTTCTCTCTCGATTTTCTGGGTTTCTGGTATTATTCACCAGCTGGTTTCCTTGAGATTTCGAGCGATCCACCCGTTGGCTTGAGCTGGAATTTGGTGTTTGAGGTCGCCCAATATCCTCCTTCATCTTCGCCGTTGGGATTTCCATTCCGAGCTTCCTTGCTTGCTGTATGGCAGATCCGATGTGAGCTGCTCATGGCCGAAACTTCTGCTCCTTTGAAGGAGCTTCCCTTGCAGAAACTTCCTATGGGCAAGGGGAAATCCAAGCAGGTTGAGATGCCCTCCAAGCAACTCCTTAGCCTCCGGTCTGGTGCCCCCGAAGTCGGACTTCGTATTGATGCGAACGACGACCTACAGGTTGGTATGGTTAATGCTCGCTCCAAGGGAGCTGAGCCTCCTTCGGCCAAGAACTAGCAACAACATGACTCACGGCCTAGTAAGCGGAGGCGGAGTAGGGGTCCGGCATTGTCCAAGCCACCCCTTAATGTCGAGACGAACAATGACCCTCAAGGAAAAACAGTGGCTTCGGCCTCCAACGGTATTGGATTCCCTTCTGTCCAGGTACAAGAACAATGACACTCTCGACCTAGTAGGCGAAGCCGCAGCAGGGGCGAAGCATTTTCCAAGTCGCCCCTTCGGGACCCTATATCGCAACCTGCTCAGCGCTCGTGGGCTGCTGTTTCAAGGTCAACCGAGAAGGGGTATGCTCTCTCTTTTATCCCGCCCTCTATTATTGATGGTAGACCGATTGTTAGAATTTCTGATGTGATTCTTGAGGATACCAACCCAAAGTGGAAGGAATATGTAGTCGGCTACTATGTTGGGAAGAAGCTACCCTTCAAGCTGACAGAGAATGCAATTAAAAATGTGTGGGGGACACATGTGGCTAATGTTATGGCAAATGATGATGGATTCTTCTTCTTTCATATTCCGGATGAAGCGTTTCGTCGAAAAAATTGGGATGATGGTCCGATTACTATCCTTAGGGTGCCAATGATGGCACCCGGCGTTAGAGCTTAAGCAAGGCCAACATGAGTCTTTACCCGTCTAGGTTTAGACTGAGATCGATTCCTTATGCATTGTGGTCTGCATCGGGCATTAGTACGTTAGCTAGTGCGATTGGGAAACCCTTGTATGTGGATATGCAAACGAAAAAGATGAGAATGATTTCATATGCCCGAGTGTGTATTGAGATCAAGGCTACTCAGCCTTTGTACGAATCTGTTGATGTCATCCTGAATGATGCTACTTGTTCGATCAAGGTGGAGTATGAGTGGAGGCCAGTGTCTTGTATGGCTTGTGGTACTTTCGACCATAGATGTGCTCCAACCAGAGATGTGCCCTTTGATATACATCAGCAGCTGTTGCTGAGGATGCTCCTCCCCAGGTGGAAGGTAGTTGGGAGAGAGTCAGGAAGAGGCATGGTGAAGTGCACTGGAAGGATTCTACTTCGGCGGCTTCCCCCGTTCTGGATTTTGATTCTCGTGACCCCATGCACAGCTCTGGTGTTGCGGCTGAACAGACCCTTCCCGACCCTGGTTTGACTTCTCGGGCCACCATTGTGGCATCGTCTGACTCGAAAGACCTCGAAGTGGATATGGCCAGCAATGTTGGCAGTGATCTGGAGGAGGATTCCCCTTCCCCTGCCCCGCCGAATACTAGGTGGAGATCTTCTTTGCATCAAGGAGGGGAACTTGACCCTCGTAACCGAGACTCTATTCCTCCTGCTCCCGCGAATGATATTTTGCAAACTGATAGTAATTCTGAGAGCAGCCCTTTGACTGCTAAGGTGGCCAACCCTAAGTCTATAAAGAAACGGGGCGGCAAGAAAAGGCGGTAACATCTTCCTTTCCTTGTATATATATATTTTGGGGTGTGGAATATTAGGGGCCTTGTGTATCCCTTGAAACAGGCTGAAATTAGATCCCTTGTTAGATCTAATAATCTTTCTTGTGTTGGTAGCCTTGAGACGAAGGTTAATCCGGCTCTTTTTGCTAATATTTTTGCTGGGTTGTTGCCGGGTTGGGTGTGGGCCTCTAATTATAATTTCTCTACTCGCGGAAGAATTTGGATTGGGTGGAATTCTCGGTCGGTTGAGCTGGTTGTTCACTCTATGTCCTCTCAGATTATCCACGGTCATTTGCGGCTGTTACCTATGAATGAAACTTGTTATGTTTCAGTGGAGTATGGGGAACACACCTTTGTTTCTCGGAGGGCTCTTTGGTCGGATCTTGTTCAGTCTGATGCTATGTTTGCTGCTGATCCCTGGTTGGTTGCTGGGGATTTTAATGCCATCTGAGACCATTCTGACAGATTAGGTAGCTCCAATACTTGGATCCCTACGTTTGATGAATTTGGCACTTGTCTAGCCCAAGCCGGTTTGACGATCTCAGATATGTTGGCCATAGAATTACTTGGTCGACCTTCTTTGGCATTTTTCGTAAGTAGAGGAAGATTGATAGAGTCCTAATTAATGAGTAGTGGAGTAGAGATTTCTCCTTCTCTGAGGCCATGTTCTTGGCTTTTGGGGTGTCTGATCACACTCCTATGATCATCAGAATTGTGCCTCCCCCGTTGTCCAGGAAGCCTTTTAAATTTTTCAACTATTGGATGTCTCACCCATCTTTTTCGGCTATTATCACTTAGGTGTGGGAAACCTAGGTTGTTGGTACTCTGATGTTCATTTTGTGACGTACGCTCAAGATTCTCAAAGGGCGCCTCAAACAACTCAACATGGAATCTTTCTCTGATATCTCGACCCGCACCGCCCAGGCTAGGTTAGCTCTAACTTCTACTCAAGATGCTCTTGCCTTAGATCCCCTTAACCATGTGTTGGCGAACCATGAGCAGGAGCAACTCAGGATATTCTCAGATCTTAGACTCCAAGAGGAATCATTCTTCAAACAGAAGTCTCGAATTAAATGGTTGAACGAAGGGGATCTCAACACGCAGTACTTTCACCATTTTGTTAACAAGAGGCACCTTTATAATCGTATCCTTTCGGTATCCGACAATGATGGTGCTTTCCTCACTGACCCAAGTACGGTCCAACAACATATTGTCTCACATTTTCAGAATTTGCTCGTTGCAAACTCTCCGACCACTCGACCAGATGTTCGGGAATTTCGGGCCGTGGTTGAGCATTTCCTTGATAATAATCAGACCCAGTATCTATCTTGGCAGGTGACTGATATCGAGATTCGCAACACTATGTTTTCCCTTGCTAAAGGTAAGGCTCCGGGCCCCGATGGTTTCAATGTTGATTTCTTTAAAGCCTCTTGAGAAATTGTGGGTCCTTCTGTCATGTTGGCTATTAAGGATTTCTTTGAGTCTGGCTTCTTGCTTAAGGAGACCAACGTTACTATACTCACGCTAGTGCCGAAGATCCCCAGTGCCTTAGCTATGAATGACTTTCGGCCCATTACTTGTTGCAATACGGTTTATAAGTGCATAACCAAGATTTTGGCGAATAGGATTGATTGTGTGCTGCTTTCTATCATTAGCCCGCCCTAGAATGCTTTTGTTAAGGGCCGAAGGATCAGTGATAATATCTTACTAACTTATGAACTATTCGCTAGATTCCAGCCTTATTTGTCGAAATACGCTATCAAGGTTGATTTTCAGAAGGGTTATGATACTATTGACTGGGGTTTTCTTGAGCTGATTTTGCAAACTTTTGGCTTTTCTGATATGTTCATCAAGCTTATCATGGCTTGTGTCACCTCCCCGAAGTTCTCGGTTGCCATTAACGGTGAGCTCCACGGTTTCTTTGCTAGTGGTAAAGGCATTTGACAAGGGGACCCCATGTCTCCCTACCTCTTCACTCTAGTTATGGAAGTCTTCATCAGTATCCTCAATGCCCAAACACGGTTACCTGGCTTCAAGTTCTATTGGTGGTGCAAGGCTACAAGCTTATTTCATCTGTTCTTTGCCGATGATGTCCTCCTTTTCGTTGAGGCAAATATGGTTTCCATTGCTCTTCTAAGGATGGCCTCGACTTATTCTCTAGATGGTCTGGTCTGAAGCTGAATGTCAACAAAAGTGAGATCTTTTTCTCTCGTGGGTGGGCTGATTTACGGGACTAGATATTGCACTCCTTCGACTTTCAAGAAGGTACGCTCCCTTTTCGGTATCTTGGGGTACCAGTCATTGCTTCTAGGCTGAGTAAGGCTGACTGTAACTCTCTGGTTAATTTCATTACCGCTAGAGCACGTTCTTGGTCTCAGCGATTCTTGTCTTTTGCTGGCCGACTCCAACTTATTAAGTCGGTCCTCCATGCCATCTTGTGTTCTGGGCTAGTGTTTTCACTCCAACTTATTGAGGCTTGAGTTGATTCTCATATAATTTTTCTGAAAAGGACCGGATTTGGGTGTTGGTGGTGCCAAACTCCGGTGGAACGATGTGTGTCTCCCAAAAGAAGAAGGTGGTTTGGGTATTCGTAGACTTCTTGATTGTAATCGTGCGGTAATGCTCAAGCATATATGGGTGCTATCCACGGACAATGAGTCGTTATGGTGTAAGTGGATACACTCCACTTTTCTGAGGAATAAAAATTTCTGGGTTGCTACCAAGCCAACCTTTTGTTCCTGGGCCTGAAAAAAAATCCTTGACCTTTGCCCTTAATTTTATCTGCAATTTCAATGGTGGATTGGTAATGGATGCTTGGCTTCATTCTGGTTTGATTTTTGGCACCATCGAGGGCCTTTGTATAAGCTTTTCACTGATAGGGACATTTGCTATTCTGGTATCCCGAGAAAAGCTTCAGTTCGGGACTTCTATTCCTTGGACTAGCAACCATCATATGTGCTCGAGACTATCACCTCCTGGTCAGAAGATGTCCCTATTTTTGCCGCGGTGAGGTGTGACTAGTTAGTATGGCAGGGACATCCATCGGGCGTCTTCTCTACTGCCTTAGCTTGGGACCTCATTAGATGTAGGGACAGATCGTCCCCTGGCACTCATTCATTTGGGATCGCAGCATTGCCCCGAGGCATGGCTTCTTGTTGTGGCTTATCTCTCTCAATAGGCTCCCAACGCAGGTTTATTGTTGAATTATCACAGAATTCCAGAGGGTGTATGCGCTTTTTGCCAATGTAGGTCGAACTCTATCGATCATCTTTTCTTTGGGTGCACTATCACCGACACCCTTGCGCTTTTCTGGGCAGCTAAGTGTAATCTGGTTTGGCGAAATGGTACGTGGCTAGACAATCTCCGCTGGGCCATCCTGTATATTGGTGGTCAGAACTTTCATCAACGCATTGCTCGATTTTCCCTTGGCGCGCTGTGCCATATCATCTTGACTGAATGGAATCATATCCTCTTCAGGAATCGAGCTATTTTTACGCCGGCCCTTCTCAAGCATCTTGTTAAGGTGGTAAGGGATAAAAGCCTCACTTTCAATCTTGTGGAAGACACTCCCCGCAATAGGAGGATTCAAGTTAATTGGGGCATTTCTCCCTCTATTTTCGAGTGATCTCCTAGTGCTGCCTAGCTTTTTTGCTTTCGATTTCCTTTGGCCGTTGTTTTGGCCTTTGTAATTAGTTGCGCACTTGTTGCTGCCCTATTTTTGCTTAGCTGTAACACCTTTGTACCCGTTGTGACACCCCCATGTGTCGCCTCGGGTACGAGATTTTTGTGTTCGGCTTCCCTCTTTGTATGTTGCGCATTGAAAAGTTAATATACTGCTTACTTTACCAAAAAAAAAAAACAACGGCGAAAACATAAAACTTTCCCCTGCTCCTTGCACTGTTCATCGCAGTTCTCTCCCGTTTCTGCTGTCAACGACACTGTTGCTCCTCTCGATTTTTTTTGCGATTTCTTGGGATTGCTCCGTTGGTTTCTCCTGAAATTGTGTGTCTAAGGACGCCTACCCTCCTTCTCTGTTCTTATCATTGGGATCTCCGTTTGTTGCTTCCCTGCTGACTCTATGGCAGATTTGGAGTGGCGATTTCCATGCCAGACAAACCCTTCAATCGCGAGGAGACTCTCCCGCAGAAGCCCTCTGTGGCTATGGCGAAAGCCAAACAAGCTAAGATGCGTTCCTAGCATCTCTCTGTCGTCATCTTTGGCTCTATCGAACCAATCCCTCGTCTGCTGCTACAATTGACCCTGCGAAGGTGAAGGTTACTGCTAGTTCCAAAGGTGCTGGCACTTCCTCTGCTTTGAATCAAGCTAAGCAAGATTTGCGTCTTAGTAGGCGTAGTCGTAGCCGAGGAAGGGCTTCTTCCAAACCACCCCGTCATGCCTCTGTCGTTGCCTCCCACCCTACCTAGCGCTCATGGGCAACTGTTGCAAAATCGACTGAAAAGGGGTATGATCTAACCTATATACCCCCCTCTACTATTGGTGATAGAACTATAGTGACAATATCTGATGATATTCTCGAGGCTACTAATCCTAAGTGGAAAGAATGCCTTGTTAGCTACTATGTCAGGAAAAGACTCCCTTTTAGACTCATCGAAACGACTGCTAAGAATGTTTGGGGTATGCATCTGTCTGAAGTTATGGCTAACGACGATGGATTTTACTTTTTCCATATTCTGGATGATGATTTCCATTGCAAAATTCTGGATAATAGCCTTATTACTATAGCAAGGGTGCCCCTTATTCTCCAACAATGGCACCCCTTATTGGACCTCAAGAGAGGCCAACATGAATCCCTGCCTGTTTGGGTTCGGTTGAGATCTATTCCGTATTCTTTGTAGTTTGCTCCTGGTATTAGTGCGGTGGCGACACTGTTCCTCTTGTGAGTGACACTGTTCCTCCTCTCGATTTTTTGCGATTTCTTGAGATCGCTCCGTTGGTTTCTCCCGAAATTGTGTGTCTGAGGTCACCTACCCTCCTTCTCTATTCTTATTGTTGGGATCTCCGTTTGTTGCTTCCATATTGACTCTATGGAAGATCTGGAGTGACGGTTCCATGGCAGACAGACCCTTCAATCGCGAGGAGACTCTTCCGCAGAAGCCCTCTGTGGCTATGGTGAAAGCCAAACAAGCTAAGATGCCTTCCAAGCATCTCTCTGTCATCAGCTTTGGCTCTATCGAAGCAATCTCGCGTTCTGCTGCTACTGTTGACCCTGCAAAGGTGAAGGTTACTGCTAGTTCCAAAGGTGCTGGCACTTCCTCTACTTTGAATCAAGCTTAGCAAGACTTGCGTCCTAGTAGGCGTAGTCGTAGCCGAGGAAGGGCTTCTTCCAAACCACCCCGTCGTGCCTCTATCGATGCCTCCCACCCTACCCAGCGCTCATGGGCAACTGTTGCAAAATCTGCTGAAAAGGGGTATGATCTAACCTATATGCCCCCCTCTACTGTTGGTGATAGAACTATAGTGACAATATCTGATGATATTCTCGAGGCTACTAACCCTAAGTGGAAAGAATTCCTTGTTAGCTACTATGTCTGGAAAAGACTCCCTTTTAGACTCACCGAAACGGCTGCTAAGAATGTTTGGGGTGTGCATCTGTCTGAAGTTATGGCTAACGACGATGGATTTTACTTTTTCCATATTCTAGATGATGATTTTCGTCGCAAAATTCTAGATAATGGCCCTATTACTATAGCAAGGGTGCCCCTTATTCTCCAACAATGGCTCCCATTATTGGACCTCAAGAGAGGCCAACATGAATCCCTGCATGTTTGGGTTCGGTTGAGATCTATTCCGTATTCTTTGTGGTCTGCTCCTGGTATTAGTGAGGTGGCAAGTGCTATTGGCAAGCCCTTATATGTGGATCTCCAAATGGAGATGATGAAAATGATCTCCTATGCCCAGGTTTGTATTGAGATCAAGGCTAATCAGCCCCTCTACGAATCTGTTGAAGTCCTATTGAATGATGCTACTCGTTCAATCAAGGTGGAGTATGAATGGAAGCCAGTTTCGTGTATGAAGTGTGGCACCTTCGGCCACAAATGCCCTGACCCCAAAGCTGCTCACGTTGATGTTCAAACGATGCCAACATCTGTTGAAAATCTCCCTCCTCAACCTCAGGGTGTTTGGGAAACTATTAGTATGGGCCCGAGCAGTTCTCACACTAAGCCTACTGTTTCTAATTCTGTTGATGATATTAGGACACCGTCTGATCCCCTTGTTCTTCACTCTACACCTTAGAATCCCTTGCTGCCTGAACCTGTTTTGTCTCGTGCTACATCTGTGGCATCGATTGATTTAGAGGACATTATCGGGGAGGTGGTCAGCAATATAGGTAGTGATGTGGAGGAGGATCTCCCCTACCCATCCTAACACCCGAAGCTTTGCTATGCATCAAGGTCTGGTCCCGGATCTTGGTAAACAGGAGGTAATCCCTCCTCCTCCCTTAACGGAACAGATGCAAGCTAGTATCAACTCTGATAGCAGTCTTAGTCCTGCTAAGAAGGCCAAACCGACTTCTAAGAAGAAACGGGGTGGCTACAAGAAACGGTAACCCCCACTTTTCCTTGTATATATGTTTATAGGAGTTTGGAACATAAGGGGTCTTGTTGACCCCTTGAAACAAGCCGAAATCAGGAACCTGGTTAAGTCCAATCACCTCTACTGTGTTGGTATTCTTGAGACGAAAGTTCCCCTGTCTCTGTTTGCGAATATCTCTTTTGGTCTGTTTTCGACTTGGAAGTGGACTTCTAACTTCAATTCCTCCCCTCGTGGTAGGATTTGGTTTGGTTGGGATCCTCGGTCTGTTGAGTTTGATGTTCTTTCTTCATCCGATCAAGTTATTCATGGGCAGCTGCGTTTTCTATCCATTAATAAGGTGTATGCAGACCACACTTTTGTTTCCAGACGTGCTCTGTGGTTTGATCTTGTGCAGAACAGAGCAATTTTTGCTGCCTCTCCTTGGCTTATTTCGGGGGACTTTAACACTATGAGAGACCCTTCGGACAGGGTTGGCAGTTCAAATAGTTGGCTTCCCTCCTTTGATGACTTTGGACAATGTTTAGCTCAAGCTGGCCTTGAGGATATCTGATATATTGGTCACAATTTACTTGGATGACCTTCTCTGGTGCTCTTCGTAAACAAAGGAAGATTGACCGGGTCCTTATCAGTGCCCAGAGGAGTAGAGATTTCTCTTTCTTAGAGGCCTCGTTCTGGGCTCCTGGGGTATCTGACCACACCCCCATGATCATCCATATTGTTCGTCCTCCGATATCCAGGAAGCCTTTTAAGTTCTTCAATTTTTGGATGTCTCACCCTTCTTTTTTTACATTGGTCTCTCAGGTTTGGGATATCCAGATGGTTGGGACTCATATGTTTATCTTGTGCCGTAAGCTCAAGATTCTCAAAGGCCGCCTCAAATAGCTCAACAGGGACTCTTTCTCTAATATATCGGCTTGTACCTCTGATGCTAGATTTGCTCTTTCTTCCATCCAAGATTCTCTTATCCTAGATCCTCTGAACCAGGCATTGGCTGACCACGAAAAAGAGTAGCTTCGTATCTTCTCAGATCTCAGACTCCAAGAGGAAGCCTTTTTCAGACAGAAATCTCGGATTCAATGGCTTAAGGAAGGGGATCTAAACACCAAGTATTTTCACCATTTTGTAAACAAGCGGCACCTTGGTAATCGAATCCTCTCGGTTGTGGACAACTCCGGTATCCTTTTGACCGATCCGCCTTTGGTGTAGCAGCATATTTGTCTCTTACTTTGAGGATTTACTTGTTTCTACTTCCCGACCTGCTCTACCTTCAGTCTAGGATGTACGATCAGTTATTGCGCAATCCCTTAATGCTTATCAGATTCAATTTCTTTCACGACCTGTATCTGATATTGGATTTGCAACACGATGTTCTCTCTAGCCATAGGCAAGGCTCCATGGCCTGATGGCTTTAATGTTGATTTCTTCAAAACCACCTGGGACGTTGGTCCGTCTGTCACTTTGGCTATTAAGGATTTCTTTGATTTTAGCCTTTTGCTTAAGGAGACTAATGCTACCATTCTTTCACTAGTGTCTAAGGTTCCTAACGCTGCCGCCATGAATGACTTTAGGCCTATTGCTTGTTGCAATACTGTTTACAAGTGCATTACTAAGATCATGGCTAATAGGCTTGCTTATGTGCTTCCTGCTCTTATTAGTCATCCCCAAAATACATTTGTTAAGGACCGCCGTATCAGCTACAACATTCTACTTGCTCAGGAACTTTTCTGTGGGTTCCAGCATGAGCCTTATTTGCCTAAGTGTGCCATCAAAGTCGATTTCCAGAAGGCCAATGATACTGTGGACTGGGGATTCGTAGAGTTGGTGCTGCGATCCTTTGGCTTTCGTGCTATGCTTATTAAGCTTGTTATGGCTTGTGTTAGTTCACCCAAGTTCTCCGTCAACTTGCAGGTACTGTAATGGCGTTCGCCTATGATACTGTGCGTTCGCCTCATCGTCGATGGCTCCATCAACATGCAGGTACCTCAGAACGTTCTACTCTCTCTTTCTCTCTCTGCCTGATTGCTGTGAGAATCAAATTTGAGGTCAATTCAATGAAGGCTCGTAGAAATTGGTGATTGTGATGCTCATCGTTCTTTGACCTCCTCGTTATAGGTTCGCGGAGGATCTGCAGGACTTATCGAGTCAATTGTTGGTGCCGTCAAGCCTATCGTGATCGTGTATGTACGCTTTCTTTTTCATTTCTCTAAGTTCATTGTCGTTTCTCTCTATTTGGCTTGCTTGCCTCGAGGTTTTGTTTGCCAATGTGAATGATCTTCATCTCTTCGTTCCTCGCGTTTGCTTTTAGAACATTGAAACCAAGTTCATACGTTTCTTTCCTCATTAATTTCGATTAACCTTACAGAATTAATCCGTGGGCAAATCACTGCAAGTTTTTTCTGCTTTTGGTCTTACAAATTTGCCCGCATTTAAATCAGGAGCATTAGAAATTGCTTCTCTTTGGATGTTTAGAGTATTTAAAGAGTAAATCCCCTTTTTCTTATGTTCGCAGCAGAGATGCGGAGTCCATGTGGCTCTACTTCATCTCCTACGGAAATGTTTGATTCTTGTAGAATTTAACTTTCTTTTGTGTAAAAATGGTTTTCATGACTATCCAATTGCGAAACAAAGCATAAATTCTGTCCACATAACCTTCTTTTTGCTGTTCTATGCAATCTTTTGAACAGGAATATGATAATTGAAGCGAGACCTTCCGGAAGGATAACATCAGGTACAACAGAGGTAGTGATATGCAGAAAGGTTTACATATATGCAACGTCTTTTCATTTGAAAAGAGCGAGCTGATTAGTGTTTCCGTACTTTTGTAACTTACTTGATTAATGGTTAATGTCTTTCAAATACAATTATAATCTCTATCTCTTGATAGAAGTAATCGTAAGTTCACTTGTATTGATGCCTTCACTACTTTGAAAATATATATATATATATATTTTGGTTAGATACTTCGAAATTCATTTCAGCCTCTTCGTTAAGGACAACGTTGCTAAATATTCGTTACTATAACATCCAAAGCTTTTTTCTATACTTCGCTCTATTTTCTTTATTGGGTACGAGTCTTTGAGAACAACGCAACATGGTTTTTTGGAGTTTGCTAGTGCTGATATATTAATGTCGGAATAGGTTTTCCTATTTTGTTGATGTCTTATGCTAATATATTAGCAGAGTGCAAATAGGCCAGTTTTCGCTGACGTGCTTTGATTATTGGGCTATATAGTTGCCCTCGTTTTTACCTTTATCAGATTCAACTTATGAAATGAAATTCTTGAAAGCCTTCAACTTATCTATGCGTTGTTCATCGCAGATACCATTTTCTGTAACTCTGAAACAATCAGGAGATGACAATCGTGAAAGATTTTATGAGACTTTTCATGGAGCTGATATCAATATCCAGGTGAATAATTTGATCATGTACTTGATCATATTTGATAAAACATGGAACAGATATCATTTGCAGATTCCATATGATATTTAAAGACGGCTTCTGTATGACTTTTGCGTTGTGTAACTGTTGTATCTTATTTGTAGATAGATACATTATTTAGAATTATATGCTGCTACCCAAAAGCAAGGGATGTAATCCTGGTTGGAGCCGTTGTGGACATGAATTTTTTTCACGTTCTACAAAAGGCTAGAAAATGCTGAATTAGTTATTTTTCCAAAAGACATCTCTCTATCAAAATTTCATTGTATTTGTCTAATTTTCGTCATTTAATTGCTAACTTTCTTGAAAGAAAGACTTCCATTTTTATGTCTTTCATAAATAGACGTGATGAATTTCTGAAGTTCGTCTTGTCTATTGTGTATTGATAGGTTATTTCCATGTTTGTTTGCTTGTGAAGAATAATACGAACTATATAAGTGTTGTCTTGATCTTAATTTGGGTACAAGCATAAAATCCATGCAATTTTTGTTGGTTGGAAAATATCTTGATGATCTTTAGATTTAAGCAACTTGTTAGGGAATGAAGCTCTGGATCATTATTGTTCTGTGTTCGTCTTGACGCGAATCACCATCACGGCACAATGCATCTGTCGAAATAAGTAATTCTCTGTGCTAACCTGACATTAGATGGGGGCTCTTCGTGGTATTACCATATATCATACTAGTTGGGATTGGATAACAGATAATAAGATTAGATGCTTGATGTATGAGCACGGGTAAAGGATCATAGGATCAAAAGAAATTTGATATTTATTCTATGAAGGTGATTGATGAGCTTGATCAGATGCTGATGTGTCCTTCTCTTTCTTTATTTGTCGTAGTAATTGTACGAGCTTTTACAATTTGGTAGACATGATAAGGTAACGCTATATATGTTAGATGTATGCCCTAAAGCTACCATGTAATAGTTACATGTTAGGGATTTCTATTGTATTTTCAATTTCTTATTAAATTAATGACAAATACGTGTTTATTCATTTGTCCAATTATTTATATGAATAAATTCCATAAGATTAGTTGTGACTGAACCTATTCTTGAGACGTTGAGAATATGTGTGACGGGTTCACAGTTAGACTGAATCTTTAAACTGTTCTCGGTCGATGGATCATTGAATGGATATTAATGATCCTGTTGAGACCGGTGTGTTCTTAACTTCACCATTAAGTATTGGATACTTAAGGGAATGACGAGTCACAAGTCATTGGTTATTGCGATGCCCGAGTTAGAACACAGGTGCTTGTACCAGACAAGTTCACTGAACGTGACACGCATTGAACGATTAGCAACATGGAAGCTTTTAGCGTGGTCAATGTCTAATTGTTCATGCTCTGGTCTTGTGTAAATAATCCTTAGACCTGAGGCACAATGTTGACTTGTGTGTTGGGTGGCTATGGTTCACAAGTGCGCTTATTGGCGGTTCGTCGATCCGTCTCTGTACTTGACGGTTATAGTTCATGCACATACGGAGTCACACGTGTGCGCAAAATGGAATCTGTCTCCTTATTACATGCAAGGTATGATGTCCTATGCAATCTAATTATGACAATGCATTGAAATCCTCGGCCGGGGTTGTAATCGAAAATGAAATGTTCATGTCTCGTATAAATGCATGTCGATTAGATTTGTGCATATGATCGAATTGGTGACTTGACAAATATTCCATGGTCTTTGTTCGATCGGGACATAGTAAGACAGAGAGATTGAATTACATTGTAACTAGAGCTGACAGGTTCATTATGTTCTTAAAGCATTCACACTGTCTGGGTAGCCATGACATATTGCTAGATGTCACTCATGGCTTGTAGGACCTAGTGATTGATCAGGACAATCAATTATCTTGGAAGTACTAATGTGTTAGTGCATGTCTTACTGCCAGCTCAGTGATGAACCTAGGGATGTCACACACCTTAACCAATACATGACGACGTTGAACGTGAAAGACGATATTGCAAATATGTTTGCAATTGCGAATTACCGAATTAAGTCGGGCTGAAATTAAATTAAATGAGATTTAATTTAATTTATTTTTGGTCATAAGCGCGCGTGCATATGATGCACAGGTACGCTCCAAGTGGACATATATTATATGTCCAATATGCACATATACGGTTGGTATACCCTTTTGTTTTATATATATATATATATATAATTGTTATTATTATTTATAATATTAATATATAAAATAAAAAAAGTGCACGCACATGGTCAGCAAGTGCTGACCATATGCGTTGCACACGATGAGCAAATATTGCTCATCGTGTGCTAATGCACAACGGTCAGCAAGTCAGTTGCTGACCGTTGTGCAATGCACACCCACGATCAGATCGTGGGTGCTATCTCACGATCTGATCGTGGGCTTCCCTCGCTGGTGACTTCTGTTCAAAACTAAGGAAAAAGGATATGTGCATAATAGAGTCTGCGAAGTGAGGAAAAAGTTTCCTCTTACTATGCAAAAGTGAACAGAAAAATTCTCTCTCACTTTTGTATTTGCGGAGACCAAAAGATTAATAGCGCGGAGAGTTATCTTCACAAGACTGCTAGCACAATCAAGTGTGGTGTTTATCCGCGTCGTCTTTCTCCCGTTCGTCGTACGATTGGTGGTGTGTCTGATCTAGAGGTCCGACACTTGTGGGACTCGAGTTGAAGAACGTCTGAACCAACTCGTTTCAAGCACGCTTCAAGAGGTAATTCGTTTAACCCTCTTCGTTTCATATGATTTTGATTGAAACGCACGAACAACGCCTCTGGAGATACATGTATGGGTTTTTATTTCCGCTGCGTTTATATGTTTTGTTTGCCTATGCATGTTACGTGAATCCCAACAATATATGCATCATGTCTTTTCATGAATGAGTTCTAAAGGCCAGTTGGCGCATAGTGAAAAATGGTAAAGGATAGGCAACCACATTGCACGCTTGCACTTGGCTCCCTTCTTCTGGACCATTTAGTTATTGGATTTCTCATTTACCCTTCTAAAAATGTTTTCATTTCTGTCTTGACTTTTTTTTTTGTCATAATTTCTGTCTGAATTTAGGGACTGCTTTCATGGTTGATATTCATTAAATCTGTTACAGTACTTGCTAACTGCAGATGTAACAAGAGGGTATCTGCACAAATCCTTATGTACCACAATGGAGTTCATTTTAGAAACTGATAAGGTAATGACATGCTTCCTCATTGATTCTAACTCAATTTTGGCAATGATAACTTGCGGGTAGGATCTAATCCAGTGCTTCCTCTGTTAATTTTTTCAGCTGAGCTTCTTGATCAACCAGCTTCTCCTGAGATGGTTATCTTTTACATTACTCAGGATACCCAAAGACATCCATTGCTTCCCGAGTTGAAATCAGGCAAACTTCTAAATGTACCTATCTTTCAGTGTCTTTTAGCATAATTCTAAACTATAGTCAATCGGTGGGCTTGACAACTCCGTTAGAAATTGAATTTTTCTCTCGTTTGCAAAGCTCTCCCTACCCGATGTTTTCTGGGTAGCTTTCCCTTCCCACTCCCCAAAAACCCTATCCAGCCACCGCTATGGAGTTTATACCGCATGGGTAGTTGTTCCTCAATCCCCCCTTTAACCCCACTCTCAACCGTGGCCCAATCCACTCCTTAAACCCCACTCTCAGCCGTGTAGCCATGAAAATGCCTTGTACCCCGCAAATCACAATCACACCCCCCTAACCCCTCTCCTGCCCTTAATCCTTCTTCCGCCCGTCCGAAACCCTTAGTATGCAAAACCCAAAACGGAAAGCATCTCCCTCTACTCACCACTGGGAAACCAGATCTGGATTCCTCAATCATCGGAATCCTAATCCTCAACCTTGAAATATGGCAACAAAGGAAACCTAATCCTCAACCCTGAAATATGGCAACATTAGCTGTCTCAAGCCTCGGGTACACCAAGTCCATGCCTCGGACCAGATCTCAAGACACTGTGTAAGTCGCTCCTTTCCTGCAAACCTGTGCTTTGAATAATGGAGGCAGATATTGACCATGAAATGCGCATGGCTGCTCTAAGTAGAAGATTAAGGCATCTTTGGCCAAAAAGAAAAACTGCAGTAGTGGATGACATCATTACAGAGGAAAGTCTACGAGAAGGGGAAAAAATTGCATTTGGGAAATTACATGGCAGCCCGGAAGTGAACTTCCAAACTTTTCAAGCAACTATGAAGAAAGCTTGGAAAAGTGAGAACGTAATCTGTGAATATGTACTCCCCGGACTATTCCAATTTGTGTTCCCAACTATTCAGGAAAAGTTACGAATACTAGATTTGGGGCCTTGGTCTTTCTCCCGCCATGTGCTTGTTTTAAAGCCGTGGGAACCTGGCATTCTCCCACAATGTATAAAGTTCGACACCTGTGCCTTCTAGATGCATATCCATGGACTTCCTGTTGAAGGGAGAAAGGAAGAAGTTATTAGGAGTATTGCAGAAAATGTGGGGGAAGTTGTGGCTGTGAAAGTCGAAGCTAAGGGTTATTCTGGCCTTTCTGTGGGTAAAGCAAAAGTCATACTAAATTTATCCAACCCCCTTGAATCTGGTTTGATATATAGTTTCAAAGGAAGAGAACACTGGCTTGATTTTCGCTTTGAAAGACTCCCTGTTTACTGTTATTCCTGTGGAAAGCTGGGACACTATGCCAAAAAAATGCAGTGAGATACCTTATGATGAGGAGTTCCTTGCAAAGGATGAGAACTTACTTTATGGCTCTTGGCTGAAAATCGAGTCTAATACTTTCAGCCCTTTTTGGAAGTCTTTTTATGAACCACCACGGGAGGAGTTGGCTGAGGAAGAGGTGATCCGAGAAACCCCAATGATACCGGAACAGAACAACCTACTCCAAACAGTGCCTATTAGTCCACAAGAGGAGAGGGGCAAAAGGAAGATGTCGGACAGTGTTGTTATGAATGCTCCTTACCCTACGCTGGCAAAGGAAATGGTTATGACGGACCAATCCTCCCCTATATTGATAGAGCTCCCTTCAATTCAGCAAGGTTATGACTCCCTGCAGAAAACCAAATGTATCAGCAAAGGTAGAGATGTGAAAAAAGCCAAAAGATTCAGCCCTTATGAAAAACAGGGCTCAAGGATCCAGCTCTTAGATGAGGCAGAGCTGTTAGAGACTCAAGTTCTCGAAGTGGGGGACACAACTCTACGGGCTATGGTGGCTAGCCCTAATAAGCCACCGGGTTACAAATCACACTCCTATGCTGGAACTGTCAAGGGTTGGGCACTCTCTTGACAGTTCAAGCCTTAAGGGCCATCGTGGCTCGTGATCGGCCCAACTTGGTCTTCCTTAGTGAGACTAAGAATCAAGAGAGACTCATTATCCGCATCCGCAATAGACTGAATTTCCAGCATCATTTCATAGTTAATCCTTATGTTTTGGGGGTGGTTTAGCTATTTTTTGGAAGGAGGAGGCCTCGGTCACAGTTCTCTCTGCAACTCAAGACTTCATTGACATTCAATACGAGGACTCAAAGCATAAGACTCCTTTTAGAGTCACTTTTATCCATGCCCCAGCGATCTTCCAGAAAAGGCTTCAAACCTGGGGACAGTTGCTGCAAATTAAAGCTCAAAATAGCATTCCTGGGTATGTGTTGGGGACTTCATCAAACCTTATATTTTTGGGAGAAGGTAGGAAAGAGGGATTCGGAGCAGTATCGTATGCAGGCATTTCAGGATTTCCTAAACGATTGTGGTCTTATGGACATAGATAGCAAGGGATGCGCTTTTACTTGGGCTAATAACCGAGAATGAGAGGATTTTGTCAAAAAAAAAAAGACTTGATCGAGCTGTTTGCAATATTCATTGGAGGGTGGAGTTCCCAGAAGCCGAAGTATTCGCCCTTCTGGCAATAGGATCAGATCATTGCCCCTTATTACTGACCTTATCTAGGGATCCAGTGAAGAGAAAGAAGATGTTCAGATTTGAGGCATTCTGGCAGGAACACGAGGAATGTGGGAGGATTATAAAAACACCTGGAGCTCACCCAACCTCAAGGCAGCAGACTTAGTGCGGAGAATTAAAGCTGTATCCTCCTCTTTGGCCTCATGGAGTAAGAAGACTTTCTCTAACAACCGAAGGCAGATTAGTTATCTGGTTGTCGAGCTCCAGAATTTTACAAATGACCTGACATTGTCCCAAGAGAAAGAAAAACAGCGGAAAATTATCGAAGAGATCGAAAACTCGTGGAGGAAGGAAGAGATGTACTGGGGTTTAAGGTCTAGAATTAACTGGCTTAGATGGGGCGACAAAAACACAAAATTTTCACGCCACGATAATTCAGAGAAGACAACAGAATAGGATATCTATGTTGAAGAATGACAACAATACGTGGATTCGGGACCCTAGGGACCTAAAGGAAATGACAGCTTGTTTCTTTGAGGACCTCTATAGCTCCGTAGGACCTCGAAACACTGACCTTGTGCTGCAACACCGCCCTGTTCTTGTTACAAACGAAATGAATACTTCCTTATCTGCTGAGATCTCTCTGCTGGAAGTCCAAGCTGCGATTTTTCAGATGGGGTCGCTAAAGGCTCCGGGACCAGATGGTTTAAATGGTCGTTTCTTTCATCAAAACTGGGAGGAAATCAAATTGGAACTTTTCCAGGAGGTACAGCACTTCTTCAATACCGGATTTCTAAACCCCAAGATAAACAGGACCCATATCACTCTCGTCCCAAAAGTCAAAAGCCCAGAAAAATTGGATCAATTCCGACCCATAAGCCTCTGCAACTTTGCCTATAAAATAATTTCGAAAGTTCTTGCAAACAGACTAAAACCTTGGCTGAAGGATATAATTGCGGAGGAACATAGTGCTTTTGTGGGAGGTAGACAGATTCAGGATAACATTCTAGTTGTTCAAGAAGTACTCCACCATCTGAGAGTCCAGAAAAGAAAGAAGAAATTTCAGGCTATCCTAAAGCTTGACATGAAGAAGGCATATGACAGAGTCGAATGAGATTTTTTGGAAGCTTGTTTCAGGAAAATGGGATTCTGTGACTGGTGGGTGGATAGGGTGATGACTTGCGTAACCTCTGCCTCAATGAGTATTAAGCTTAACGGGGAACCCCTCCCCTATTTCAAACCATAGAGAGGAATTCGGCAAGGGGATCTCATCTCTCCCTACCTCTTCATTCTTATGGCTAACTCCCTCTCGACACTAATGAGGAAAGCTACTGACGAGGGTACCATAACGGGGATCAAGCTGAACAGGTTTTGTCCGACCCTTTCACATCTCTTATTTGCGGACGACTCGATATTTTTCTTGGATGGCAGGATTATTGAATGTCAAAACCTTATGATGATATTGAACCAATATTGCTACGCTTCGGGTCAAGCTATAAATCTCAACAAATCAGGAGTTTCTTTCAGTGAAAACTGCCCCCCAGCGTTAAAGAGGAATATGGCTGCGGAATTGAGGGTTCCCGTAATGGAAAAAACCGGCAAATTCCTTGGAATCCCCTCTAATTGGGGGAGTTCTAAGAAAGATATGTTCGCCTGGCTTTTGGCTAGAGTGAATTCAAAACTAGAGGGTTGGAAGGAAAACCTCATATCGAAGGATGGAAAGGAAGTCCTGATCAAATCAGTGGTTCAAGCCCTCCCGCAATACGCGATGTCCATATTTAAGATTCCAGTATCAATCTGCAGATCTATTGAAAGGAGGATTGCTGCTTTTTGGTGGAAAAATTGCGAGTCTAAAGCAGGGCTTCACTGGAAAAAATGGAAGGTTCTAAAAGGGAGAAAAGATGAAGGAGGAATGGGTTTTAGAGAATTAATAACCTTTAACAGAGCTATGTTGGGAAAACAAGCCTGGCGGCTTGCACATCAACAGGACTCTTTATGGGGCAGTTTGCTAAAAGGCATATACTTTCCAAATAGAAATTTTTGGTAGGCGGATAAGGGCTCTCGTCCCTCTTGGGGGTGGCAGAGCATCTTGGCAGGCAGAGATACGATAAATGAAGATATGAGGTGGTCAGTTGGAACTGGAATGAATATCAATATCCGAGAAGAAAGATGGCTTAAGCAGGGTATCATCGGAGGACCAGCCAACAGAAACGATCCCATGAAAGTGGCTGACTTGATAAATCAAGGGGATTCCCACTGGGATGAGAAGACTCTAAGGAACATCTTTGATGAAAATTTAGTAAACGAGATCCTAGCGATTCCGCTGACTTCTCATGCCACAGAAGACAGATTGGTTTGGACAGAAACTCGATCCGATATGTTCTCGGTTAAAAGTGCTTATAACTCTCTACGCAAAAAGGATAACAATCAGAGTTCAGATCAAGCCTCTACCTCAATTAGTCCTTCGCGGAGACTGTGGCATAGAATCTGGCATCTTCGAGCCCCTCCGAAAGTTAGAATTTTTCTCTGGAGGATTTGTCAAAATGCAATCCCTACCAGAGAAAATTTGCTTAAAAGGAGAATTATCGAGGAAGCCCCCTGCCCCTTTTGTGATCGCCAGGTTGAGACCGTCGAACACTTGTTCCTTCATTGCCCTTGGACTGCAACCATTTGGAACCACCCTAAAATTAACTTGCAATTTTTAGCCTCAGAGACATTAAGAATCGACCGATGGCTTGAAGGGCAGCTCGATAGGACAGAAAACCCCTTTCAGTTTGAGGTTATCGCAACTAACCTCTGGTCTATCTGGAGAGCTCGCAATGACTTTATCTTCAGGAAGAAAAACCCAAACCCGGAAGCCCTTATCGAAGCAGCAGATGCAATACTCAGCAGTTATCGAAGATGGAACAGAGGGAGTGAGACAGAAGAGAGGAATCAAACTCACCCTCAGTCCAATTGGATCCCACCGAGAGACCGAGCCCTGATGGTTCCTTTGACGCCGAGAGCAGATCTACGGCAGTAGCAGGGGTTCTCCGTGACAAATCTGATATGCCGCTTGAAGGTTTTGCAAAAAAAAGTCCATGCTTTATCGCCTCTCCAAGCGGAAGTGCAAGCTATGTTGGAAGCGTTGAAGGCTTTCAGATCTAGAAGAGATGAAGAGGTGTACTTGGAGTCTGACTGCAAAGTGGTTGTGTATGCCGTACTTGATCGAGACTTATTCCCGTGGGATGTTGAGGCGGTCATACTGGAGGCCCGAGCCCATCTCCGAGGCTTTACAAACATCTCCGTGGCCCATTGCAATAGAGCAGCAAACCAGGTCGCCGACTGGATCTTGAAGGCCCATCGCTTGAATTACCTCCCCGCCTCTTGGTTATGTAAACCCCCCCCCCCCCCCCCCCCCCCCCCCCCCAAAACTTTAAGGGACTTCTTATGTTGTGACGCCCGTGCTTTGGGCCACTCCTTTGTGAACCTTTGATGTTTTAAATAAAAGGCAACATAGTTTCTGACCCCAAAAAAAAAAAAAAAACTATAGTCAATCGGTGGGATAGAACATTGTACTACGCTCATTTATTTGCTCATGCACTTTTGGATGAAAAGCGATAGGATGGGCAAGTTGTGCTACAATCGTTTGTAAAATCCTTATTGGTTTTGCTGCTATGTCTAAAGCAAATATACAGTCGCCTAATCCAACATCTTACATGGAAGATGATGATGTACAGGTGGTTTTCGAGTGACTAGAAAGTTGTCCATTCAGTGTGCTCTGTCAGATCCAATTAGTGGAGAGCTTATGGTGGAAACATCTGCAGTTCCAATTCACTCTGTTGATATACACATACTTCGAAATGAGTCGATTCTTTTTGGAGATAGAATTGTGACAGAAACGTCGTTGGTACAAACAACCCAGGTGTGTAAAATTTTGACTCAATAGATGTATATGTCTGGATCAAAATCGTCCTTAACACTGTCCTTCTACATGTACTAGATAGCAGGTGCAGATGTGTCTCGGCGGATGATGTTGCCAATCTACGTTATTCGTCCTCGCCCTTTTTTTTTTTTTGTGGTCAACACTTCCTCGCCTTTTAACTTGTCCAACAACCTTGGCTGGGTGAGCTGCCGTATTCACATTGCCACCACTATTGTGTCTCATTCTTTTTCTGCATAAGCATGTGTAGTGAAACCCCACAGCTTAACAGTGATTGTGTATTCTTAGGTCCCTTCAGTCTGTACACAATTAATCTAATTGATTGGAGAGCTCTACAACTTTTGAGCATTAGCTTCATAGTGAACCGAACAGGTTAATCTTGCTTTCAACACTTATTAGGTTCAATTTCAATTTTCTTTTCAGATATCCGGAGCAAGCAATGGAGACTTTTAATTTGTAGATAAAGATCTATATCTACAGTCAATCCTTTCGGTTAAATCTGGAAATATGCAGCAACCTTTAGCTTTAAGTAGATTGATCGACTGTATTGAGCTTCACTTTGAGCATCCAACACCCAGCCCCTTGGCCCCCAACATAAGCACACAAACAGAGAATGCTTGGACCTTTCTTTCCAAGGCTTGAAATGAAATTCCTGAGAGACCACTGCACAACCTTTTGAAATGCTCTGTGCTTGAAGACAATATTGATTGCTTAGTTTCACCTGTGACCATAGATGAATGAATGTCAGGCTTCTGTTTGCCATTTCACATGCAGCTTTGGAAAATTCATCTGCAGTTATCGTTTGTTCTTTCCTTTTCTTTCAATTGCTATGGACCAGTGGAAGCTACTACTGCTATTGACTTTCCATTAAATTGCATCTTCCAAACAGACCATTTTCAATCGAGTTCAAAGTTGCCATAGTTATTAGCTTTCAATCAGAGCTATTGAAGATGCAGGCCAAGTCTGATCCCAGAACTCCTAGGCTGTGGGTATGAAAAAGGATTATTTTAGTTTTATCTGCTTTATCTTGAGCTCTTATCTTGAAAAATGCTCCCTTTTATCAATCGTAGATGGCAATGGAAACTCTACCACTTGAACTGGTTCGCACCGGATGAGAATCAGCGTGGAGGCAACAACTCAAACTTTAATGTCTGTACTTTCTTCAGAGAAGTTTCTTGTATCAGTGATCATTTGGGCGGTTGTTCACCCATGATTCAGATTGTTGTCATATATGACGGCTGGTGTAACCTGCTCATAATCTTGACGGCGATGTCTGCACTGTCGAAAGGTTGTTTTAGTACCAGATGTAAACAGAATCACGAAGTTCGTTCTGTTATATCCTCTTGGATATTTGGAGACAAACACTCAGACTCTTGTGTCTGTACATTCTTCAAAGTGTTGGATTTTTACCGTTTGGCCTTTTGGAATGTTTACTGTAGGTTGATGACTGGTGTTCCATTTGCTAAAGAATAGTAGAGACCACTTACCATTTATACTCGGATTAGCTAGCACGTTTCAAGGTAAATGCATTTACATGTATAAATAGAGAAGACGCGTCGGCATATATATCCTTTCCAAGGTGGAGTTGATCCAACGTATTAACAGCAAGAATAACCGTTGTGTCCAAACCAATGCATGTATTCCCTGTAATATCATTAAAAACCGCTAAAAACAAAAACCGAAAAGAAAATGGACAAGTGCTAAAAAAATGGAGTGTTCCATAAAAATGCGGAGTATAATATAAATGAAAGCACTTGGCCATTCTTATTACTCCAAGGAAGGTACTACAATTTCATCAAGACACTAATTTCAGGAAAAGGCAAACAAGCTCCGAACTCATCTTATTAACACATAAAAACCTTCCCAATGTTTCACTCTACTGAAAAACTCGAAAAGCATGGAATGCCTGTACTTCTCACCAGGTTGAACAACAATAGAAGGAAAGTTTGGTTGGTTGATGGCATTTGGAAATCCTTGTGTCTCCAGACAGGCCCCAGAGTGCTCGCCATATTCTGCACCGCCTTTACCGACTACTCCATTGACGTAATGTCCAGTGTAAAACTGCATTCCCGGGTCCATAAGTTAAGAACCCTAGAACTTGAAGGGTCCTTCAGTTTGGCAGCGTGTTTTAGGCCTGACTTTTCTTCCCCACAGTCCAGCACATAGTTGTGGTCGTTAACCCAAACAAAGCACCTCATGGATCGAAGCGCCAATCTTCTTCTCCGTCGTGAAATCGAAAGCCGTTCCTTTGATGGGCATGATTTCACCTGTTGGGATCGTGTTCTGATCCACGGGAGTGATGTGATTAGCCCAAATCTGGATGGAGTGGTCGAGTACGTTTCCTGAATCGTGACTGGCTAAGTTCCAGTAGGTATGCTGAGCCAAGCTGATTGGGGTGACCTTATTAGGGACGGCTTCCATGTCGAGCCTCATGGTTGTACTAGAAGCTAGGGTGTAAGTGGCAGTCACAACATCTCCCGGGTAACCTATATCATATGACCAGGCAACCCAAGGCATCAAAGCTGTGTGTTGTTGCAAATGCAAGGGTGTGTTGATGAGCATTAGCGCTGGTGTGCGCATGAGAGAGAGAGAGAGATACCTTCTTCCCCATCATGACTCTGATATTCGAAGGTAATGGAAGGATTTTCGCCCTTCTAATGATCAGCTACCTCCCATATCACCTTATCAAAACCCTTGTGCCCACCTAAGTAACACAAAAAATTCAGAAAGCCATTATCAGATTGACATATTGAAGAATTAGGTTGCTCCACATATACGTACTTTTTGTTCTAAGAAAGTGAACCTCTTGTCACCAACACTAACTGGAAATGGAAAAATTCTTCGTGGATCTCATGATTATTGAGCAGTATTTATTTTCCTCGAAATGTTTCTTCTGCTTAATGTGCTTGTGTACGCACTCTGTATCTGATGGTAGGAAAAAAGTAAAAACTTGCTTCCCTTCTTTTGTCAGAAGCAGTACACATGAGTTACAATACAACCACAGCTGAGGCGATTAAACCATAATATAAGAACACTTTCCCTAGTGTAATTTCCAATTCAGGGGAAAAGGACTTGATATTCCCTCAATACTTGATAAACCAAGCATAGAAGTGCCACAAATCCTCAAGCTTCCACAGAGGCAGGATATGCAGCAAGGTCAAAGTGTGATTAAATCACGTTCCTTCCCGACACCACCTATCTAGATGAAACAGTTAGTCGGCAAATGCCAAAGGGAGAACATATAGAAGGCATTTCCGCAGCAGATCGACAGTCGAACACATACATAAGACTAACGATCGCAAAGACAACTAATTCACTCGAGGTGTCATTTAGTATGATCTCGTTAGCTCGAGCAACATTGACATTGAAACTACTGATTACTAACAATTCATACCATGAAGACTGTTTGGGGGCTTGTTGATAGGCAAAGAGCATTCAATGCCATCGAGAGTGAACTTGCCCTCCTTTATCCTGTTCGCAACCCGCCCCACAATGCAGCCGAAGTACGGCGCAGCGCCTTTCTGCGCGCACAAAAACACAAATCGATCCACAAAAGGGTCTATCAACCAAATCTTTCGAAGTTCAATCATCACCAAAATTAATGAAAACAACTCAATTGCTATTAAAGTTCGGAAATTTACAGCAGATTAAGAGTCATGGAAGAGAAGAAAACGAAAATGCATAATCACCGAACCATCTCCATAAGCACAAGAGTAAAAATTATGACTGTGCGAGCAAAAAGTCACGAACTTTCTCACCAGATACGGTTCGACGGAGTCAAAACCCAGAACCACATCAGCCAATTTCCCTACAAGTAATGAAAGAACAGACACAATCGAGTCATCAGCAACGATTTCAGACTCAGAAAAAATCGACTTCGATCGCGAACAGATTCGATCACTGGCGACGAACCATCTTTGCCCGGAACACAAAGCGAGGTGATGGTGCAACCGAGATTGGTGATCTTCACCTGCATGGTGCCATTGTCGAGCTCGAACAGCTCTGCTTGCTTGGCCTGATCCGTCATAAAGATTCTTCCTTTTCTTCTTCTGGGAAGAGAGAGAGAGATGGAGAGGGGTACGACAGAGGAGAGTCCGAGTGGGAGAGAAAAATGGAATTTTGAAGGTGGTCGTCGGAGAAAATATTGGGTGCTCCTGGAGCACCAACCCATCTCTGCACCAGTCCACTCAAAAATCGCAACGTGGCAAGCTGTGTCCCACTTGTCAAATTATTTTTCCCCTTCTCCCTCTTCGTTAGTTTCTCTCTCTTCCCATCCGTTGCTTAGGGTTAGCGGTTTCAGGTTCCTTATAGGTGTCACCTGAAACTTAGAACATATCCGTCGTAACAGGTTTCTCATTTTTTGAAACCTAAAACCTACCCGTCATACACTGGAACCTAGAATCTACCCTATCACAGATTCTAAGGTCGATTCTAGGGTATCCGGGAACTTGTCAATTTCTTTTCTTTTTTCATTTTTAGTTAATCAAAACGAGAGTGAACGCTATAACCGCTAAGAGGAAGTAGAGCTGAGCGGTTTCAAGTTCCGTACATGTTATATTTAGAACCTGAAACCAACCCGTTGAAATAGGTTTATCATTTTTTGGAACCTGAAACCTAAAAATTTGTTTGGCTCTAGATTATACATTCATCATCGGACGTCATAAAACATTATAGGATCGTGTGAAAACAAATACAAAAGAAGAACAAAAATTTATTTTAAGATTTAGGATCCAAATTCCAGGTTCCAAGTTCTAAGAAATAGAACCTGAAACCTACCCCTTAGAACAAGTTCATCAATTTTTGAAACCTAAAACCTACCCTACGTAGCTTGGAACCTGAAACTGAATCGATTCCCACAAATTCCGATTCCAAGTTCTCGATTCTATCATGAAACCATGCCCACCCCTACCGTTACTTGCTGCAGAATCTCTCTCTTCCTCCCTACTTCTCTTTTCCTTTCTCCTTCCCCCTTATGTATTCGCACTCCATCTTCCTCCCTGTTCCTGGGGTTGCTCTTTCTTGGTCCTCTCTAGGGTTTTTTTTATTTTCGCGAGAGGTCTCGATAGAATTCGCTGGAGCTTCGCACGTTCCCAGCATCGGAATTCAGGTAAAAATGCCACCTTTCTCTTGCTCCACGCCTTCTAATGGGTTGCTTCCGGCGAAAACGGACTCCAATGTGGTGACCATCAACGTGGGTGGTCAGATTTTCCAAACCACCAAGCAGACCCTCTCTCTCGCCGGCCCAAAATCGATCCTATCTACGGTGGCCAAGTCCCAATTGGCTCATCTCAGCGAGCATTTCGTCGACAGAGACCCCGAATTGTTCTCCATCATCTTATCCCTCCTCAGGACTGGCAATCTGCCCTCGAAAGCTAAGGCCTGTGATCTTCAGGATGTGATCTCTGAATCCCAGTTCTATGGGGTCG
The DNA here is from genome assembly GCA_029784005.1 of Lenwebbia sp. NSW1173648. Classification (NCBI taxonomy): domain Eukaryota; kingdom Viridiplantae; phylum Streptophyta; class Magnoliopsida; order Myrtales; family Myrtaceae; genus Lenwebbia; species Lenwebbia sp. NSW1173648. Next base: position 11,896,734 of record JARCGZ010000013.1, read on the forward strand.
AGTCCCTTTTGGTCAATTCCGTGTCGAACCCCTCTCAGTTCGAAGCCTTCAACCTCGAGAAATCGGTGGTTTTGCTGCTGAATGGCCGCGATACTGAAGGCGAGGGTGAGGCCGAGGGCGAGGGGGAGGTAGTCCAGGAAGTTGAAGGTGTCGCCGACGTTTGATGATGTGGCTGGAGAGAATGCAGGCGAAGAAGTTGTGGGTGTATGTGCCTTCCTTCGTTTTCTCTTTCCTCTGAACTAAGAAGGAGAAAAGAAAAGAGAAGTAGTGAGGAAGAGAGATTCTGCTTCAAGTAAGGGAGGGGAGGAGAGAGAAACTAACGGGCAGGGAGAAGAGGGAAAATAATTTGACAAGTGGGACCCAACTTGCCACGTGGCGATTTTTGAGGGGACAAATGTAGAGATGGATTGGTGCTCCAGGAGCACCCAATATTTTCTCGGAAGAAGAGGAATTAGATTCGCACAACTGTAAAAGACGACGTCATAAATCGCCCAACCTTAGTTTTTTTTTTTGGTGGAAACCCAATCTAGTTTGTTCGAAGGAAACTCTTCAGCTATTTCCGTGTGAATCGTTGTTTTATTTTATCAATTTTATCTATAACTCTCCTGACTTTTACTCTTATTCTTTAGAGAGTCCCGCACCTATTATACTAGCATGCTCACCTCTAATCCATTTATCAGTAGAGTCACATGCCTATTGAATGTGTGAACCGATTCACGTGCCTAAAGAAATTAGCTTTGTATGCATTGAAGTAACTTTTTTTTTTATCTATTCTATTTTAGTAACTTTTTGTAAAATAAGAAATTGGAAATTTGGTATAAATACCACTAAAAATGGAAAATTACCATCCACGTCAACTTTTATGAAAAAGGTTACTAAAATAAATTGATGTATACGAGAATCACTTGCGGCATATGAATATTAAGTAAACGAAAAGTTAGTGACCACGTTATAAATTTGACTTCTGTGGGCGAAAACTTACTAAGCATATTTAGAACTACTTTAATTTAGAATAAAACTACTGGTGGTATATGGATATTACTACTTCCTAGTAGATAAAAAAGTTACTATTCTAATTTGTTACTTTTATATATCAAACGCCACTAAGCACGTTGAAATTTACTTCGATGTAAAACGGAATTACTGTGATTAAGTAAGTTCGTTCACTCCTATAGGCAATTTGTAATTTCCTAACTTTCGTTTAGTAATTTCTTAACTTGAAAGTGATTTATATCTTCCGAACTTAGTTAGCAACCCATCAACATCTTAAGTAAATTCAAATATATAACAAGTATTCACACTGATTTGTAATTTTCAATTGTTAACATAAGTTTCATTTTTTAAGTTATTACTAAATTTTGGCAAGTAATTGGTGAAAATTTTTAATATTAGAAGTTATTTGTAGCCACTTAAATTTCCAAGTGTTTAATGATTTCCCAATTATATGAAATAAAATTTCTAGTAGCTTTGAATTTTTTTTGGTCAAATAGTAGCTTTGATTTTTTTTTTTTTATCAGAAAAGATAGCTGAATTTCATTACTTCGAGTAGTTTCTCCATCACAAAAAAACAAGGGGGTTCGGAAACAATGAGGTCGCATAAAGTACTTGGAGGATTTGAAAGCCAATCAATAGGAAGATACTTGCGTCTATAGGCCTTGGCAACTAGTCCGCCGCGACTTTATTTGATTCTCTCAAGCAATGTGCTAGACTTAGATTTTCGAAACAAGCCATCTCTAATTTGCAAGCCTTTATAAGAGACTCCTCTTCCCACGAAACTTGTTCTTGATCTATCACTGCTCTTATCAGATTCAGTTGTCAGACTCTAGGACTAAGTGTAGAGTTGAGTTCGGTCGAAGATATCTACACGCCTAGAGTTTCAGTTTGTCCAGCCGAGGAAGCATATACTCTTTCGGGGGCTTCCTCAAACGAGCCGTCCACATTCACCTTCAACTCTTTTTTGTTAGGTGGCTTCCATTTTGCAGGTAAAATCTCTTCTTTCCTTCTTGATTTCATGTTTCCCTTGTTGTATTTCCGACGTGCAAAAATCATTGGACCGACAAAATATTACAACTTTTTGCAAAAATCATCACGACATCGTTTGACCCTAATTCTGAAAATTTGCGATTTCGCCAAATTTTTGAAAATTGAATCGCATTTTCATAAGTTTGAGTCATGAACTTTCTATTGACGTAAAATTCGAGTGAACCGGACATTGGAGAAGTTATTTCCACCATATTGCAATAAGGACGGCAGGAGAGAGAAAATTGAGACAATAGTATAAATTGCATATTCTATCTCTCGTATTCCCTCATCATTATTAAATCTTCAAGACCCAACCAATTTGGTAAATAATGATGATGCAAATATCATCGAAATAGAACATATATTTGCTTAATTAACTAAACAACATTATGATATTGCATGGTTATTCAGATAGTAAGCTAAACAAGCCGTATGTGCAAAGAAATGGTGTGAACGCGCAGAAGAATTGGGACTCTTCATGACTCAAACTTATAAGAGCTCGACGTATTTGACAAATCAAGAAAACAAACAAAAAGAAAAACCAGTCAAATCACCTCGATTGTTTCTCATTGATATTTCCGAGATATCATAGAGCTGCATCTCTTGCGGACTTTACTTCACAACACATTTCACGAGATCAAAATAAAAAAATAGAAATTACTACAATCGACTTGGAGATGTCCAAATCTACTTACATCTTAATTTTTTTGCTTCCCTTGGTAAGAGCATCTTGTTGAATGTGAATTGAAGCTTTGGGAAGACTAAAAGCCATAATAATTCAAATAATTATTGCAAAAAAACAAGCCAGCGATCTAATAAAGACTTGAAAAACACATAAATATTATCGGACTGTGCATATCGATTATAGTGAGAAAATCGAAGAAGCTTCTCACTTAAAAAAACCCTAACATGAAACGAATAGACTCAAAAGCATGCACATCTATTATAACGAAAAAAATTGAAGAAGCTTCTCATTCCAAAACAACCCTAACATGCAACGAATAGGCCCAGAAGCGTGTATTATAGGAGAAAATCGAACAAGTTTCTCATTCCAAAATTACAGCGAGAAAATCGAAGAAACTTCTCACTGTAAAATAACCCTAACATGAAATGAATAGACCCAAAAGCGTGCTCATCAATTACAACGAGAAAATCGGAGAAGCTTTTCATTCCAGAGCAATCCTAACATGTGCATACCGATTACGGTCATATCAAGTTGATATTTTTACTATTTTAATTTCTTAATTTACAAATTTATCTAAGTTTAATTAAGAATACACAAAACACAAAAAGTTGAAATTTTATATATGTAAGAAATTGGGAACAATATTTAGATTAATATAAATCCGAGGACGTTATATTTATATCATCATAGATATTTTACTTATTTAAAGACAGGCTACATAGCGAGGAGAGAAAAAAGAAAAAGGAGAGGGACCTAATATGTGGTGGGATCCTGTATTTAATCCGACTTCAAGAAGACAATCCGTTTCTTGAACTATTAAATTACATGTTTCGTTTTATTTATGTACTCATCACTTCCTGAATGTCATTCTCAAATGCTGTTAGCAAAGCTTTCTCCTTCTGTCTTATTTCTTTAAAATATGTCTAGAACTTTTGGTTAAAATGCACATTTCAATAACTATACCCAAATATCAGACAATCGATCTTGCAATATCACATCTTTGGATCATGACCATTTGGTCGTGAGGTGTCGAGAATTTTATGACTTGGTCCGATTGATTGTCCGATCTATTCCACCTCAAAATCAAGTCACAAGCTTTTCGACGTGCAAAAATCAGCGGACGGAGAAAATATTATAACTTTTCAGTATGACATCTTTTAACCCGAATTTTGAAAATTTGCGATCCCTCCAAATTTTTTAAAATTGAATCGCATTTTCATCTGTTCAGCTCATGAACTTTCCTTTGGTGTAAAAATTGAGTGGACTGGACATCGAATGAAGAAGTTGAGGAGTCTCTTATTCAACATTCTCATCTTGCTATGCAGTTGCCATGGATAAAAAGAGTAGTCGAACCTCACCCTTATATCCTAAAAATCCTTTAAAAAAAAAAGCGTGAACGGCGGTGAAGTTGGCCATGAAATCCATCTTCTCTCGAAACTTAGTTATGCTCCTTGTCCTCGGATGATTACATTTCCTCCACTGCCTTCCAGGAACCGATGGCCCTGCCCCATCGCCGGCCTTCCTCATCCTCTTAGCGGAGGGTTGATATGCGGCCGGATTTTCTCTACTGGTGCCTAGTGAGAGAACATGGAGGAGGAGGGCTCGCATCCATGAGAGATGATGAGGGAGAGAGAATGTTGGTATTTTGTTTGTAAAATAAATGAAGAGGTGTCTTCTCCCATTTTGGCAATTTTATTAGCGGTTATTTCATAGGGATGGTGTCTATTCGGACATAACTCCTTAACCTTCGAAATGTTGTGTCTATTCAAATATTTTCTTTATAAATTACTAAACTTTTCTATTCAATTTACAAGAACTTCATCTTTCATTTTCGTTTTTCTTTGAAGAGAAATACTGCCACTCTTTCTAATTGTTTCGCTTGAGAGATCCCGGAGAAATATCAGAATTGCTATCTGCTATTCTCACCGAGACTTTGTTGTATCATAAAGGATATTTGCCGAAAACTATTAGCAACTTTGTGGAGCAAATAAATCCTTAAAGAGAGTGTTATCACGCCTCAAAGTCTGATTCCGTTGTTCATCCCATTTGACAATATTTTCCCAACAATTTTAAGGATTTATTTGTGTAACAATGGAGTCAGAGGCGATGTTGGAGGCATATGGAAATACACTATTTTGGGCGATAAAAGGAGAGGAATTTTGGAGTGTTATGGGACCGGAGACGAAGAATAGCACACACGGACACCAAGATGGGCTTAGCAACCAGAGAATTTTCGGCTGAACAAATCGAGAATTCCTGCATATACACGAACGGATTCTCAATCAAGGCAAAAGCAACACGTTCGTAGATGAGAGGGACAGAATAATTGTGTGTGTGTGTGTGTGTGACAGAGAAGGTAATGTCCTGTTGTGGCAAAGCTACGACTACCCAACCGACGTGTTCCTCCCTGAACAGAACCTCACTAGGAACACAACGCTTATTTCCTCTCGGAGCAACGGCAACTTCTCTTCTGGCTATTACAAGTTGTACTTCGGCAACGACAACGGGCCTATTTGGTTCAGCATTTGGCCAAGGGACTTTGAGAAAATGCAAATACCTTTGAGCTAAAGGGATTTGGTGAAATGCAAATACTGTTTGGTAAACTGTAATTGAAAAGTGCATTTGGATACAATTTGGGGAAAATGCTGTTTGGTAAACTTTAATATTTGGTGTCCCAATTTAATATTTTTTTAACTTTGATTTGTTTAAAATTAGGGGAAAAAAAACATTCCGGCGACCGGTGCGGCGGCGGCAACCGGCGGAGGCGGCAGCCGGAGACTGGCGACGGCGGCCGGCGGAGGAAGGAGGAAGAAGGAGAAAAAATAGAAAATAAAATAAAAAATTGTAGTTGGATTTCGAAAATGCAACTTTCCAAAGTACCTCCGAAGGTACTTTGGGCTAAAAGCCTTTGGAGAGCATTTGAGATGCAATTGCATTTCCCCAAAGTGAGTTAAAAAAGTAGCCAAACAACATTTGCATTTAGCCAATGGACTTTAGAGCCCCAGAGATCATTTGTAATGCTGAACCAAACAGGGCCAACATCCTTCGTCTCCTCTTCAACGGACCTTTGATCTCGAGTATGTACTGGCCGGACCCAAGCCATGTGAGTTGGGAAGTTGGAAGAACAACCTACAACGATAGTAGAGTTGCAGTGCTCGATTCCTTGGGGAATTTCACTTCATCCGACGATCTGAAATTCTTGACATCGGATTTTGGCAAGAAAACCACGAATATTGAAGGTTTATCATGACGGACAAAGGAGGGACAAGAAAAAAATCTTCCCCCACTTTTTCTGTGATTCATATTTGGCTGGTGGGCACATCGAAGGCCACTCGCATGGCAACGTCGTACGGGGCTCAAGTGCTCTGCTTCGTTTCCTCCACCAATGGCTTGGGTGTGGAGACGCGCCGGTTCTCTCTTACCCTTCCACTATTTCAATTTCATCTTTCAGAAGGGGCACACTCGCGAGTCTGAGCGTGCCACACTTGCATCTAATGCAAGGCGGTATGACTTACATGGTGTGAAGTCATATATGTGTCAAATTTTTCGGTGGGGATTAAGAGAGAGGGTTTTATCATTAGTTGCTTGGCCCTTGAAGCATATGTTGTTCGGCACAAATAGGATCCAACGTACCAGGAGATTGTTCGAACTGGCCGAGGGAGCGCCTGTGAGAACCAGTATATGCACATCGACCTCTCCATCAAATGTAGGGGTGGCGAACATGGCCTAGACTCTTGGCAATGAGAACTCCTTCCTCGCCAAGTACTTCGAGACAGACTCGTATGTCGTGGGCAGGCTCCGAGGGCCATGCGCGAGGGTATTCACGAGATTGGAGTTTCTGAGAGAGTACTTGCCCAAGGACAAGGACTCGAAGCATGTCCGGTTGGTCGTGTTATTGATCTCGTCGACATTGCAGTCTTGTAAGTGCTTCTCTCTCTAGGTTCCTGGTTTGGGTGAGGAAATTATGAGATTGAGAAATGCATTATCACATTTTATGTACTGGTGACGTTGGCCATTATGACCGTTTTTGGAATCTGAATGTTTTGGGGCTTTCATGTGGAAAGAATTAGATAGCTTGTCTATGGAGACCAATACTTCATGATAATGCTTGGTCGTGATTGCTTCTTAGTTTCCTCGTCCCCTGATTTCTTGTCTCTATGCTAAATGTTCTTCTAGTGCTTTAAAGCTCCAAAAGGAAAAGGAGAAGAGAGTAGTGGTGCCACGGGCCGGTTTGGACTTGGAACCGGCCCGGGTCAAACCCGTAACCGGCCTGTTGATCGGGCCCGCCTGTTCCAAATCGAAATCGGCCCGTGTCATAGGGGGCGGTTACGGGCCGATTCCGAACCGTGAAATTTTTTTTAGAAAATTTAAAAAAGAAGAAGAGAAAGATACGCGTCCGACACGTGTCCTATATCTGACACGCAGTCAACGCTCGGGGACTTTCTTAGACACGCGAATCGAAGGACTTTTTTACTACAAATTTTAACTTAAACTACACTTTTACTTAGCCGAATAGCCAAGAAGTGAACTTAGCCAAATGGCCAAGAAGTGAGCCTTCATATCTCATCCATAGCATTTTATAGAGCCACCCCACTTGTTATCCTCACTAGGCATACAATGTGGGACTCCTTTCTTCAACTTGTAAGGAGTCAAGTCTCATATGTGGCTTCTTAAAGAGACTTTTTGCAAGCATCCCACATTGGGTAGTGAGGGAAAGAGACAAGCAAAAAGTCTCTTTAAGAAGCCACATGTGACATTCTGAAATTCGACCCATTTTCGGAGTTTATGAAATGAATGAATATCTCGTTGATGCGCTTTAGATAAATCTCACTCGAAATTGATCACTCTTGAGAAGACTAACCGTTAGGAAAGGCTAGCTAGGAATTTAGTACGTAGGCCAAAAGACTTGACCATGGATTGACACTTTGGCCATAAGGATTGATGAGGGAGTATTTTAGACCACTATGGGCCGATCCAAGAATGGTTAAGGAACGGTTTTCCATAGCTATGTAATTGGATCACGAGTGATTCCGTTTGACCATCGTATGGATTGCAAACGTCCCTAGATCAATTTCTAACGATTGCGAACCTCCGGTACGAGTGATTGACCCTCGTAATTACATGACAACCAAGGTCGCCATGGTTTGAGTAACTTAAACGCGACTTGATAATAAATCAATCGCGGGTCGATACGCATAACTTCTAAAAGTCGCATGTTGGTTGAGATACGCTAAAGTCGCAATAGATTGATTTTGGCCACGAATTAGACTCCGAAATTAAGCATCGAAATTTTAAGGATATCATTGCTAATATTTTAGACGTCGCCTCATTTGGTTCAACTATTCATTTGTCCCCCTATCAGTCGTTTGTGCCAAAATTCTCGACATGTCCTAAATTTGCAGTTTACCAAATTGCCCTCAGGTTTTAATTTGCAACAGCCAAATTATTAATGAGATTTGAATTTTTTCTCTTTCCTCATTAATAAACCCCCAACCACCTCACTCACCATTCTCTAGTCACATCCCACCTTTATGTCACATCAAATAATTTTTCCAAGCTTCCCATCCAAGTTTCCTCTCTTCTTCCTCCTTTCTCTCTCATTTTCTCTCCTCTCCTTCCTTTTGGCTGAAAATTCTCTCCCTCTCCTCCCCCTCTTGCGCTCCTCGCCCCCGTCAAGCCACCACCGTGCCGCCACCTCCTCTCGTCCGTCCAGCCACCGCCTCGCTGCTGTCCGCCGCTGTTGCTGCTCGATTTTGGGGCTGTTGCAGCTGGTTTTTATGGGATTTCAAGCTTAGATTATGGTAAGTGACTTCCTAAACCTTGATTAGGTTAATAGGTGACCTTTAGATGAAGTTAGGAGTAGATTTAAGCGAGATTTGGGGGCTGGCGTGGTATTGTTCATGGCTAATCCGAGAATGAAATATTTGTGGATGTTTTTGAGTAATTGAAATGTGATCTTAGGTGGTTAGATAGGGTTGGTTGTGAGTAATTTAGATTATCCTTGTTTGGGTGATTTGATCGAATGGCTTAAATGGGTGATTCGTGTGTAATTTGTGGCTTAAATTGACTGATTATGTTTATTACACGATCGCGTGGTGAATCCGTATATTTGGGGGCTGATCGTGATGATTATGTAGTACATTTTGATTGATCTTGGTCTATGCATGGCCAATTGGGTGGACGACGTTGTTCGTATGATTATTTTATACCCTGATGCGTGTTACGTGGGGTTTGTCGATGGGAATTGTGTAGTAGTGGTGTTCGTGTGATTATCTTAAACCCTGATGCGTTATGACGAGGGGAATTGATTATCTTATACCCTGATGCATTATTACGCGGGGAGCCCTGATGCGTTATTATGCGGGGAGTTGAGCTAATCCTGATACGTTAAACACGGGATGTTGTTGCGCTCGACAGGGCAGAGGATCGCCAGCCTGATGCATTAAACGCGGGTTGTGTCATAGACCTGATGCGTGTTACGCGGGTCGTATATATAAATAATCAGTACTATTGAGTGTGATGGGTATTGAGGATGCTAAGTGTTTGGCATGTGCGTTGGACACGTTTAGGTTATTAGTTGTTGTTATGCGTGGGTATGCAATGCCGTGATTTCAAGGTGTTCTACGGATAGTTGTGGCTTAGTGGTTCCATTTTGGTGTTTAGTAGAATGGTCGCCTCGGTCATTAGACTTGCATGTTTAGGGCGCTCTAGAGGTACGTGTCATCCTAAGTGAGGCTTAGGGAGTTAGCTTATTGAGATTTATTCTCATTATTGTATCCCAAACTTTTCAGACCCCGACCCTGAGAATGTATGGCCCTTCGTAGCGTTTTGGGATCCCCGATGGATATTGATCGGGTGGTGATGGAGTATCCGGTTGGAGATGGTAAGGTGTATTTTAGGCATGCTAGTACTGTCTGGGTGAACGTGGGGGATGCGTTTTGGAAGCCTCAGACCTTTTTGGCGTGGACCTGTAGAGTTGGGGACGTGTTAGTCGACCCACTCTAGGGTTTTGACGTGCCCTACGATGGAGTTGAAGAGTGGGACCCTATGGAGTTGGACCCCATGGAGATCTTTCCCCCTGATGGCGAGGTGACTAGCCCGGATATCGGTCCCGCAGACTCGAACTCCGAGATTGAGCTTATGGAATCTAACTCGAAACCGGAGGCATCGTCTGTAAATGGCAAGGTTGTGGACTAGTGTAGCTACCCTTTTCTTTTTGTATACTCTCTTGGAAGAGGAGTTGGGGTAGGACGACCATCGATCCTTTTTATTGCACGTGGTTGTCTTTGGTAGTTTGTATATGTATATTTTGTATCGAGTATTATGTTTATGAAAGCTGTTGTTTGGTGCGTTTAATTCTCTCTCTTCTATCCCTCTTCTTTGTATGTTGTACGGGGTGTTTTAATTTGCTTCCGCTAACGTTCACCTTTAAGCGTTTAGTTTGGGTCGGCGATAAGTCCTGGGATGTCGCAATCTTATCGGCCATGCGGGATGTTGGCGCGCTCGTAGAGCACGGGCCGTGACACCACATATGAGACTTGACTCCTCACAAGTTGAAGAAAGGAGTCCCACATTGGATGTCTAGTGAGGATAACAAGTGGGGTGGCTCTATAAAATGCTATGGATGAGATATGAAGGCTGACTTCTTGGCCATTTGGCTAAGTTCACTTCTTGGCTATTCGGCTAAGTAAAAGTGTAGTTTAAGGTAAAATTTTTAGTAAAAAATTCCTCCGACTCGCATGTCTAAGCACGTCCCTGAGGGTAACCGGAACCGATTTTGAATCGGAATTGGGCCTTGAACCGGTCCGGAACCGCCGATTCAAAATAGGAACCGGAACCGCCTCTTAAGGTTCCGGTTCACCCATGTTTCCGAACCGGAACCGCCGGTTCCTGGCCGTTTCGGAACCGTGGCCATCACTAGAAGAGAGAACCCCACACAAAACCTTTGAAGCAGTGGCACGAAAAAAAAAAATATTATTAAGTCATATTGTCCAATGGTTTCAAGCATAATAGTTCTGATAAGTGTATTTATTCTAAATTCACTAAAAAGACTATGGTGTTTTGGTTTGCTTATACGTTAATGATATGCTTATCCTTGAAATTAATGTGACTGGAGTCATTGAGACTAAGAAGCATCTAGCTTCAAATGAAAGATTGGGGTGAAGTAGATACTATCTTAGGTATTAAAATTAAAAAGCATAGATGGGTTATTCTTTGAGCCAATATGATTATGTTGAAAAGATGTTAAATAAATTTAAACATCTTGGTTTCTAAGAAGTGAGTACTCCGTTTGATCCCAATATTAAATTGAATTATACTACTGGTAAAGCAGTAGCACAACTTGAATATGCTAGTGCAATAGGGTCTTTGATATATGCGATGCATTGTAGTAGACCTAATATTTCTTTTTTCGTATGTAAATTGAGTAGATATACTAGTAATCCAAGTATAGAACGTTAGAATGCTGTCACCAGAATTTTTGGTTATCTTAAGAGAACTAAAAATTTGGAATTGTTCTATAATAATTATCCTGCTGTATTAGAAGGATACACTGACACTAGTTGGATTACAAATGTGGGAGATAAACATTCCATTTCTAGATGGATCTTCACGTTAGGTGGATGTGTTGTATCTTGGGCGAGCAAGAAATGAACATGCACAACTCACTCAACAATGGAATATGAATTTATTGCTTTAGTGGCAACTAGAAAAGAGGTTGAGTGGATTAGAAATTTGCTTTTGGACATCAAATTATGGCCTAGTCCTATGCCTCTTGTTTCTGTTCATTGTAACAGTCAGCCTTTTTTGGCAAAAGCTTATAGTAGCATTTTGGAAAGTCTAGACATATTAGCCTAAGGCATGAGTAGTGAGATAATTGATTTAAGATGGTACCATAACAATTGTCTACGTGAGGTCAAGTAAGAATCTAACCGCTCCCTTTACAAAGGCTTTACCAAGAGAGATGGTAAAGGTGACCTCAAAAGAAAGGGGGCTAAAACCCTTTGATTAAAATCACCAGTAATGGTAACTCGACCTAATACTAGCACATCACTAGTTATAAGGTTTAATGGGTAAAAATAAGTTACTGAAAGTGATTGTTTGATACTGACATTAGCCTGGACATGAGAAGTCAGTATCGTCTATTACGTTTTAGAGGCTGAGTTATACTCTTAATAAAGTATAATACGATTTAGTAGCGTGTTTATTAGAAACAGAAACACGTGGTAATACTTCACCTATATGGGCTTAGAAGTGGTGCCGCTTCTTACGAAAGTTAGGGTTGCTTTCTAGAGAGCTCATGAAACAGGTACAAGCATAAAGCCATAATAATGCTGAGTAAATATGAACTTCTCGTTGAAACAAGAGATTTGTATATGTACGACATGTCCAATTCTATTACATAGAGTAGCAAATTTAAAGCCAACAGCTATTTGTCACTTTTATAGAATTTTAAGATACTTGCACTAAATGAAGGTTTAACTCGAAAGAGACCTTCATGTATGTATGTTAATCTCATGGAAATTGTGGTTGTATTTTTTTTTTAGAAATTTTATTTTGTAATTTTGTTTTACAAACAAAGTGGGGGATGGTTGATATTTTGTTTGTAAAACAAATGAAGAGGTGTCTTCTCCCATTTTGACGGTTACTTATTAGCGGTTATTTTAGAGGGATGCAACCTTTGAAGGTCGTGTCTGTTCGGACATAACTCCTTAACCTTCGAAAGGTTGTGTGACATTCTGAATTTTGACCCCATTTCGAAGTTTATGAATGAATAAAATGAGTATCGATGTATTTCAGTAATCTCGCTCAAAATTGATCTCTCTAGAGTCGACTGACCAAAAGGGGATGGCTAAGTGGAATCTAAGTACGTGGACTAAAGAACTCGACCGCGGAGTGGTACCCTGACCATAAGGATTATCGAGGGTATATTTTGGACCATCGCTGGCCAATCTAAGATTAGTGTCAGAACGATTTGCTAGTGTTATGCAATTGGTTCGCGGGTGGTTCCGCTTGACCACAACATAATTTGCGAATAACTCTGAATTGATTCCTGACGATCGCGTCCTTTTGGGACTAGCAATTACCCTCACAATTACATGACAACCAAGGTTGCCGTGATTCGAATAATTCTTAAACGTGACAATAATCACGGGTCGATACGCGTAACTCCTAAGAGCCGCCTGTCAGTCTGAGATGTACTGAAATTTGCGATTGATCGATTTTGAGCGCGAAGTGGACTTCGAAATTAGAGGCCGAACATTTAAGGATTCCAATACAAATAAATTGGATGTCGTCTCATCGAGGGTAGTATAGATTGTGTAGCGCTCCACATGAATTAGAAAAGTGAAAATTTGGATTGTAGAGTGGAAGTTACTATTTTACTCTTGAGTTATTGTTCAAACCTTTGAAATTAGATGAGGGCATTTTGGTCTTTCAACCCTCACCCTCTTGACCAAATATCCAAGGGTAGTATGGTCCAAAGAGCTCTTCCAAGAAGCCCATTTGCCCCATGTGCTCTTATTTCCCCAAAAACCCCATTTTCCCCAAAAACCCCACCACCAACTTGCACTATTCCTAATGTCTCATCCCCTAACCCCATGAACCACTCCACTCAAGCCTTACGTCTCTCCCTCCTCTTGACAATTTTTGAAATCACTCTCACTCTCTTCTCCTCTTGGCCGGCCACACTCCCCCATTTTCCCCTCATGCTCTCACTTTGTTCACTTCCTCAAGCCCTCACTCTCTCGATTCTCTCTCTCTCGGCAAGCTAGGTAGACCGGCGCCACCTCTCCTTCCTCCCTTGCTGCTCAGCCGTGGACCACTATAGCTCCATGCCACTGTCGGACCGCTACCTTCCTCCTCCTTTGAAAACCGGTACTGCAGCAGCTTGGAGGGGGCTATTCCGCTGGCTTTGCCCAGCCATTTTAGAGGTGAGATGCTCTAGTTCTTGCCTTAGTTTGATAGGGGACTTTAGGTAGTGTTTGTAGAGGGATTTCATGAAGGTTCCATGGACCAAACTTGACATTTTCTTGCTTGAACCATATCAGTTTTCCCTGAGCAGTGCTGGTCGCGCGAAGTTGCTGCTCATCCGTCGGTCCTTTGCTAGCTAAATCAAGTGTAAGTGGCTTCTAACCTTACCTTAGGACTATGGGGTACTAAGGAGCTTGATTAGAAATGATTTAGTTCGATTTTGGGGGCTGTTTTGGGCATGCAAAAGGGAAAAACGGGATTTGATATGGGGAGTTAAATGATGCTTGATGGGTGTTAGAATGTAATATGTGTGTGGCATGGCTGAATTGGGATGATAGGTTTGACCTAAAGTGATTGCTAGGCGCCGAATGATAAATCTTTGGCAAATGAGCTTGATTTATGTCAATGTGGTACGTTGGTAGTTTCAATAAATTTGCTGTTGTGATATGCTTGGAAAAATCATCAAGCGTTGCCAATTGGAACCCTTAAAGTGTTCAGCTATGTGTGGGGAATGTGAATTGAATTGTGGAATTTATGCCGGAAAACCATATAATCTCGGTTCGGACTAATGAGTGCATTATGTAGTCTTGATTTGTGGATTAACTTCTTAGTGTAATCCGAACACGGCATGATAATTGGAAATTGATAAGTGAACTTTTGAAATGTTGTAGTGATTCTCGGCTATGGGTGAATAGCGCGAGCCAGTTATTGAGAATTTGCCTTAATTTCCTTATACTCGATCATGAAGTATTGAAATGTGGATCGATTGAAGTGTGGGCATGGAATGCCAATTGTATGCTCTGGTTGTGATAATGTGCATATATAAACCCTGAGGCGCCTATATGACGCGAGGAGTATGAATATTAAACCCTGAGGCACCTATATGACGTGGGGAATGTGATTGTTAAATCCTGAGGCGCCTATATGACGTGGGGAATGTGAATATTAAACCTTGAGGCGCTTATATGACGCGGGGAATGTGATTGTTAAACCCTGAGGCGCCTATATGACGCGGGGCCAGATTATTGAACTATATGCTGCTATGCCTGAAGAGATAATCGCAGGCCGGATTGCCGGAATTGAGTCATATTAAGCTTAGCAGTACTTTGTGATTGATGTGATGTTAAGTGCCTAAGTATGAAGCCCAGTCTAGTGGAATAATTGAATGTTGATTGAAAGCATGCGTAGTGCCAGTTTATTTATAAACTTGAATGAGATGTCGATCGTCTTTTGGAATTCCTTTATTTGACTTCTGTGCTTTATAAAATGGCTTGGAGGTACTGTAGACCTAAGGTAGGCTTAGGTCCATCTTATTGGGATTATATCTCACCCCGTCGTGGGACCCACTTTTCAGACCCTACGTCTTGACCTGTCTGCGATGCCGACCCTTTTTGGATTGCTGAAGGACTTTGAGTCTGTGACCACATTATACCCGGTGGGTCCGAACCAAGCGTACTATAGGAGAGCTGGCACTTTATGGGTAGATGATGGAGGCGATAGCTGGACGCCGCATACCTTTGTGTCCTGGACGTATAAGGACGGAGATACACTTTTTGGGCTGTTGAGAGACTGCGTCATACCTAACGAGATGCTGAGAGCTGCGGGGCATAGGGAGGTCGCCGTCCCCGAGGATGAACCCGTCGAGTGGGAGCCCGTGATGGAGCCTGAGCCGGAGCTTCCAGAGCCTAAGGGCCTTGGTGAGGCCGGAGAGATCGTGGAGCCGGAGGATGCTGAGGACGACCCCTGGACACTTCTTAGCCCGAGCCGGAGATAGAGTCCTCTGTCGGCAAGTCTGACCCTTAGGCGTAGCATGTTGGGTGTTTAGAAGGTAGTTCCCCTTTGGATTTGTATTGTCTTCGTCGAACCTTCTAGTATGTTGTCTGATCTTGGGCGTTGTATGACATTATGTATTTTGTTATGTGATTTCATTTCCTTAGTCATCTTGTCGTTTTAAATTGTCTGGAGTTTATCGTTGCTTCCGCATATGTATTTCATTTTCGCATTCGCATATTGGCCGTTCGATCCTGGGGTTATTAATAAGTAACGGTATGAGAGGGATGTTGGCGCGCTCGAAGGACACGGGGCGTGATAGGTTGTGTCTATTCGGCCATAACTCCTTAACCTTCAAAAGGTTGTGTCTATTCAAATATTTTCTTTATAAATTGCTAAACATTTCTATTCAATTTACAAGAACTTCATCTTTCATTTTCGTTTTTCTTTTAAGAGAAATACTGCCACTCTTTCTAATTGTTTCGCTTGAGAGATCTTGGAGAAATATCAGAATTGATATTTGCTATTCTCACTGAGACTTTGTTGTATCCTGGAGGATATTTGCCGAAAATTATTAGCAACATTGTGGGGCAAATAAATCCTTAAAGAGAGTGTTATCACGCCTCAAAGTCTGATTCTGTTGTTCATCCCATTCGACAATATTTTCCCAACAGAGAATCCTATATATATATATATATATATATATATATATATATATATATATATATATATATATATATATATATTGTATGGTTCTTTTTCTTCGCACTCAGACGGCGGACCATCCGATGCAAAGTTCCTCCAGCAGTGTAAAACCCCGTGGATTTAATCTAAGAGAGACGAGAGCATTGTCTGCGTGTGAAGACAAAAGTATTATTTTAAGGGCTTTTTTTGTCTTTTCTCCTTTTTTGCTTCTAGGTCAAAAAGCTATACCTCATATACTGGGGATATATAGGTAGTAACCGTCAAGAAAAAAAAGAAAAAGAGAGAGAGAGAAGCGCAAAGTAGCGAAGCGCAAAGTAGCGAATAGAGAGAAAAAGAAAAAGAGAACCGTGAAGGCATTTTTGAGTGTTCTCAATCTCTTTGTGTCCCGATCTTGTGAGAAGACCATCAATTGTATTCCTACTTTTCTCGAAAACTAGTGGATTTGCAGAGTGCCTCTGCGCGGAGACGTAGCCCAAGTTTGGGTGAACCTCGATAACAAATTCTCTGGTGTATTCTTTGATTATGTTATTTTATTGTTACATTCTGCTAGTATGGATTGTTTGCTTGGATTATTATTCTGGAATTGGTACGCGATTCCTAACAAGCATTTGGGGCCGATTTTTATAGGGAGAGAGGGGCGATACTACGGAGACAAAAAAAAAAGCAGATGTGGAATTCATGTGGGTCATTTGATTTAAGTAAGAAGAGAACCTAAACTTAATTGAGCTACTAGTTATCAAAGAGAAAAACATTTTGTTCATAGTATAATCTGGAATTCATAAAAAAACACAAAACCAGTTAAGGATAATAGTAATAATAATCTGTAATAATCATAATCTATAACATTATTCACCACAAATAAAACTTTCAATTACGTTTTATCATGAACCGCAGTAAAAAAATACTTTTGTTGCTCAAAACAATCGGACTTCACAAGACTTAATACTTTCTCCATGTGAGATCACTAAATAATAAATAACATTGGAAGATCAATGTTGGTTGCTGAATTAAATTAATAAAAAAAATTATTTCTAATTTTCATTATATTTTAATAACATGAGTATCACTGAAAATTTCTTTTCCGCACATCAAAAGCGTCTTGAACTTCTTGCAACTCCCAAAAATCAGAAAAAAAGAGCTAGTCGAATCATGTTGATAGTATCTCATCGATATTTCCGAGGTATGTAGAGCTACATCTCTTACAGATTTTACTTCCATAAACATTTCACGAGATCGAAAGTTAAAAAAAAAAAAAATACAAAAATCGACATGGAGATATCCAAATCTACATACATCTCCTGTTTTTTTGCTTACCTCGGGTTGTCGTGGCTATCCCTTAAATCGCTTTCGATAGACACTATAGGTGGACATTGTGCACATTTTTTAAAAGAGCGATCCCTTAAATTGCTTCGGATAGACCCTATAGGTGGACCTTGTGCACATTTTTTAAAAGAGCGATCTTGGTCAATGCAAATCGTAAGTTTTTTTTAAGATAATTATCGGACAAAACAAGCCAAGGATCTAATAAATACTTAAAAAATACATAGGTATTTAACCTTTGTTCGGAGTGTGCATATCAACCATGTGAGCGTTTTGTAGTCATCGACTTCTCCTTCTACCTCGAGCCGACTACTCGATCCATGCCCACCCCAGCCTCGATGTTGTTCGTGTCTACCACCATAAGGCAGTTGCCGAATTCAATGATCTTTAGCCCCTCCCAGTACTTCAAGTCATTCGTGGGGAAGGGCACGGTGTTGAAGATCTCTGTTCCGAGATCGAAGGCCACATGTGCCTTGTGGCACTTCCGGTGAACCATGAGGAAGAAGATGGCTCAATCCACTTCAATACTAGTTCCTTCAATAAGTTCAATGGGGCCGCTCTAATCCAGGTTAGATTTAAGTTCGGAGAAGCGACCGGATAGAACCTCTTCACAACAAGAGATACCTTCCAAGTTTCAAACCCAAGAGGTCTCCCATGTACCACTTTTCATATTATAAATCAATTTACACTTTGGGATTTTACAGAGTGAACCGAGAGAAAATTGAAGACGCTTCTCATTAAAAAAAAAACCTATTAATAAGCCTAGAAACGTGTGCATTAATTATAGCAAAAAATCGAAGAAACTTTTCATTCCAAAACAACCACAACATGAAACGAATATCAACTTCTCCTTCTACCTCGAGCTGACTACTTGATCCACACCCAGCCTCGCCTCGACATTGTTCGTGTCTACCACCATAAGGTGGTTGCCGAATTCAATGATTTTCAGCCCCTCCCGGTACTTCAAGTCTCTGTTCCGAGATCGAAGGCCAATAGTGTCCTGTGGCACTTCCGGTCAACTATAAGGAAGAAGATGGCTCCATCCATCCCAATACTACCTTCTACAGTATGTTCAATGGGGCCGCTCCAATCCAGGTTAGATTTGACTTTGAAGAAGCGGCCGGATCGAACCCTCTTCACAACAAGAGATAGCTTCTAAGCTTCAAACCCAAGAGTTGTCCATGTACCACTGTCCATATTTACACTTTGGAATTTTACAGAGTGAACCGCGAGAAAATCGAAGACGCTTCTCATTTACAAAAAAAAAAACCTATTAATAAGCTAACAAATGTACGCATTAATTATAGCGAAAAATCGAAGAAACTTCTCATTCCAAAACAACCTTTGACATGAAACGAATATCGACTTCTCCTTCTACCTCGAGCCGACCACTCGATTCACGCCCAGCCCAGCCTCGATGTTGTTCGTGTCTACCCCATAAGGCAGTTGCTGAATACAATGATCTTCAACCCCTCTCGGTACTTCAAGTCAACCGTGGGGAAGGGCACGGTGTTGAAGATCTCTTCCGAGATCGAAGGCCACCAGTGCCTTGTGGCACTTCTAGTAAACCATGAGGAAGAAGATGGCTTCTTCCACCCTAATACTATCTCCTTGTTCAATGGGGCCACTCCAATCCAGGTTAGATTTGAGTTCGGAGAAGCGACCAGATCGAACCCTCTTCACAACAAGAGATAGCTTCCAAGCTTCAAAGCCATGAGGTCTCCCATGTACCACTGTTCATATTATATATTAATTTACACTTTGAGATTTTACAGAGTGAACCGCGAGAAAATCGAAGACGCTTCTCATTTACAACAAAAAAAACCTATTAATAAGCCTAGAAGCGTGCGCATTAATTATAACGAAAAATCGAAGAAACTTCTCATTCCAAAACAACCTTAACATGTAACGAATATCGACTTCTCCTTCCACCTCGAGCCGACTACTCGATCCACGCCCAGCCCATCCTCGGCGTTGTTCGTGTCTACCACCATAAGGCGATTACCGAATTAAATTATCTTCAGCCCCTCCCTGTACTTCAAGTCATCCGTGGGGAAGGGGACGGTGTTGAAGATCTCTATTCCGAGATCGAAGGCCACCTGTGCCTTGTGGCACTTCTGGTGAACCGTGAGGAAGAAGATGGCTCCATCCACTCCAATACTACCTCCTTCAATAAGTTCAATGGGGCCGCTCCAATCCAGGTTAGATTTAAGTTCAGAGAAGCGATCGGATCGAACCATCTTCACAACAAGAGATAGCTTCCAAGCTTTAAAGCCAAGAGGTCTCCCATGTACCACTTTTCATATTATATATCAATTTACACTTTGGGATTTACAGAGTGAACCGCGAGAAAATCGAAGACGCTTCTCATTTATAAAAAAACCTATTAATAAGCCCAGAAACGTGCACATTAATTATAGCGAAAAATTGAAGAAACTTTTCATTCCAAAACAACCTCAACATGAAACGAATATCGACTTCTCCTTCTCCCTCTAGTCGACTACTTGATCCATGCCTAGCCCAGCCTCGACGTTGTTCGTGTCTAGCACCATAAGGCGGTTGCCGAATTCAATGATCTTCAGCCCCTCCCGGTACTTCAAGTCTCTATTTCGAGATCGAAGGCCACTAGTGCCTTGTGGCACTTCCAGTCAACTGTGAGGAAGAAGATGGCTCTATCCACCCCTGTACTACCTCCTACAGTAAGTTCAATGGGGCCGCTCCAATCCAGCTAGATTTAACTTTGAAGAAGCGACCAAATCGAACCCTCTTCACAACAAGAGATAGCTTCTAAGCTTCACACCAAGAGGTGTCCATGTACCGCTATCCATATTTACACTTTGGGATTTATAGAGTGAACCGCGAGAAAATCGAAGACGCTTCTCATTTATAGAAAAAAAAAACCTATTAATAAGCCCATAAGCGTACGCATTAATTATAGCGAAAAATCGAAGAAACTTCTCATTCCAAAACAACCTTTGACATGAAACGAATATCGACTTCTCCTTCTACCTAGAGCCGACCACTCGATTCACGCCCAGCCCAGCCTCGACGTTGTTCGTGTCTACCCCATAAGGCGGATGCTGAATACAATGATCTTCAGCCCCTCCCGGTACTTCAAGTCAACTGTGGGGAAGGGCACGGTGTTAAAGACCTCTTCCGAGATCGAAGGCCACCAGTGCCTTGTGGCACTTCCGGTAAACCATGAGGAAGAAGATGGTGATGCGAGTGTGGGCGAGTGATTCCGTCGGAAAGTGTTTCTAAGCATAAAGTGTTGCAAACAGTTTTGATGGGCTAAAGTGTATGGATGTGTATGAGGAATTTCGGGATTAATTGTATGGATAGTGTAAGAGAACAGCAAAGAACCAATAGGAATCAAACTATATCGTGGCGTAAAGATATCACCAGCCAACAATATAAAATGAGGGATAGAACAATCACCACTAAGGCCTAAAGATAACACTAGGCGAGGATAAAGATTGGGATTGGACAGAAGCTCACCACCACGGTATAAAAGCTACGCCATCAACCAAGGATAAAGGGCTTTTGGCTCACCACCAAGGAGAATCCACTCTCCAAGGATAAAGATGCTGAAGTGTTTAACATTCAACTCACAAAGAGGAATTCTCATTCATCAACAATAGTCTGAATTACAATGGAGAACACTCCTCTATTAATAGAGGGACTAAGACAAACGAAATAGAAAAAGGAAACAAAGACAAATAATCTCATCCACCAGCCTTGCACAGCCAATAACAGCCCTAAAAGTTCTACTGATATCAAAGGAAACAACTTCAATCAGCCTCCCATTGATATGTCTTTGATTAGGCATCAAATCAACAACAAATTAGGCATCCGGCAAGAGTATATCCCGTGGAATCAGCAATCAATTTGCTAAGCAATCAATCCGGTGAATCGCCATGAAATCATCAATCAATCTGCTAAGCAATCAATCTGGTGAATTGCCATGGAATCAGCAATCAATCTTGTGAATTAGCAATCATATTTGTAAAGGAAATAAACAATACTTTATTATCGACAATCCTAGTCGATAGTCTTCATTTCGGCATGATCCATCGAAGTAAATTGTGACCAAAATCAGCTTTGATCTGAATAAACAATGATTGAGTAGAACTTGTGGATGGAATCAACGATTGCTCAATAAGGTCAGGTGTATCATCAGCGATATAATTAGATACTCCAGTATGATTCTCCCCAGGTTGTTTGAGATTTGACCTCAAATCTAATAGGTCATCATCCATCATCCTCCAAGTATGGAGATAGATCTCATACATTAAAAGTCGTCAAAACTCTAAACTCTCTAGGAAGTTCTATTTTTTACGCATTGTTTAAATGGACCATCGGCTCTCGGCATCAGCTTGTTCTTTTGCTTGGATAGAAATCTTTCCTTCCTTAGATGAATCCACACAAGATCACCTAGTTGGAAATGAGTCTTCTTTCTATGCCAATTAGCTTTCTTCTTGTAAGACTCATTGGTCTTCTCAATCTTGGAACGAATATGCTCATGAAGCTTCTTCATCACTTGAGCTCTTTCTTTACCCTTGAAGTTGACTTGAGAGTTGGGCAGAATTGAGATCAAATCGATCGGTGCGAGAGGATTAAGTCCATACACAACTTCAAAAGGTGAATGGCTAGTAGTATAGCTCGGTGATCGATTATAAGCAAATTCAGCATGGACAAGCTTCAAATCCCAATCTTTCAAGGACTTACTTACCATCCCTCGAAGGAGAATAGTAAGGGTACGATTGGTTACCTCTGTTTGGCCATCGGTTTGAGGATGACAAGTTGTGTTGAATAGAAGCCTTGTACCGAGCATTCTCTATAGCGTCTTCCAAATAACTCAAGAACTTCAAGTCACGATCAGACACGATGGTTTTCGGCACTCCATGGAGGCAAATGAGCTCCTTAAATACAAATCAGCAACATGAGAGGCATCATCCGTCTTATGGCATGGAACAAAATGAGCCATTTTGAAGAACCGATCAACAACCACAATGATGGCATCTTTACCCCTTTGAGTTCTCGAAAGAGCCACAATAAAATCAATTCTTACATCTTCCCAAGGCTGCAATGGAACTAGAAGTGGAGTATACAAACCCTCATGAAAATGACTCTTGGCGCTTTGACAAGTTCCACACCTCGAGATAATGGCATGCACGTCTCCATTCATCCCAGTAGAAATGTTCTTGAAGAACCTCAAGACTTTTGTTGATACCAAAATGGCCAGCTAATCCTCCACCATGTGCTTCTAGGATTAGCAATTCTCTAAACGAGCTCATCGGCACGCATAACCGATTTCCTTTGAAAAGAAACCCATCTTGGACAGAATAAGTGCCATGAACTCCACGTTTATAGTCGATGATGATGGATGAGAAATTGGGATCACCAGCATAGAGTTCTTTCATAGCTTGGAAACCAAGAATTCTGGAATCCAAAATAGCAAGCATAGAATATCTTCTTGACAAAGCATCGGCTACCACATTAGTATGGCCAGGTTTATATTTCGAGACAAATGAAAAGGATTGAAGGAATTCTACCCATTTAGCATGTCTTGAGTTGAGCTTGTGTTGGCAGCTAATAAATTTGAGGGCCTCATGATCAAAATGAAGAACATATTGCTTTGGCCTCAAGTAATGACTCTAATGATCTAGAGCTCGCACAATAGCATAGAACTCCTTATCATACGACGAATAATTTTTCTTGGAGTCGGTCAGCTTCTCACTGAAATATGCTAACGGTTTTTGCTCTTGGACAAGAACAGCCCCAATACCAACTCCACTTGCATCACATTCAACTTCAAGTACTTTATCGAAATCAGGAAGGGCAAGAATAGGAGACTCACAAAGTTTATGCTTAATTGCTTCAAAAGTGTTGTGAGCAGCCTTTATCCATTCAAAAGATCCCTTCTTCATACATTCGGTTATGGGAGCCCTAATAGTATTGAAGTTCTTCACAAATCTCCGATAGAAAGATGCAAGGCCATGAAAACTTCTTACATCGATGATAGATTTCGGTGTCGGCCACGACCTTATCGCTTCCACCTTGGAATGGTCAACAGAGATTCCATCCTTAGAAACCACATATCCAAGGAATACAACACTGGAAGAGAAGAATTCACACTTCTCCATCTTTGCAAAGAGCTTATGCTGCCTTAGAACATCAAATACATGTTTCAAGTGAGAAACATGCTCCTTCTCACTTCTACTGTACACAAGAATATCATCAAAGTATACAACAACATAGTGACCTATAAAAGGACGAAGCACCTCGTTCATAAGCCTCATGAATGTACTCGGAGCATTAGAAAGTCCGAATGGCATAACCAGCCACTCATAGAGGCCTCCTTTCGTCTTGAAAGCTGTTTTACACTTATCACCTTCTCGTATTCAATCTGGTGATAACCACTCCGCAAGTCTATCTTTGAAAACACAGTTGAACCATATAATTCATCGAGCATATCATCAAGTCTAGGTATAGGGTACCTATACTTAATGGTGATGTTGTTGATGGCTCGGCTATCCATGCACATTCTGAATGAGCCATCTTTCTTTGGCACTAGTAGAGCCGGAACAGAACATGGGCTCATACTTTCTCGAACATAACCCTTTTCAATAAGCTCATTGACTTGCCGCTGCAACTCTTTTTGTCTCTTTCGGATTACATCGGTACGCTGCTTTGTTCTGGAGAGAAGCATCGGGCAACAGATCAATGCGGTGCTCAATTCCCCTCAACGGAGGTAATCTACCCGACAACTCCTCCGGAAACACATTTGCAAATTCTCTCAATAAGGAATGCGTTTTCTGGTGCAAGGGTTTCTCAATCTCACTCTTTTTCTCAACCATGAGCAAAGCATACACATTCTTTTGCTTGCTAATGGATCTCTCAACTGGAGTGTCATTCAGGAACAGATTCTCTTTTCTAGTGTTTCCCTCCTCAGGTTGATTTTTCGGTATCAACAATGGATTCAAGGGAACAAGAGTAATGCATTTCTGTTCCTTGTGAAACGAATATGTGTTTTTACGCCCATCATGCACAACCTGTATATCATACAACCATGGTCGTCCTAATAACAAGTGGCATGCATCCATGGGAATAACGTCACATAGAATCTGGTCTTGGTAACTTTTACCAATCGAAAACGAAATCAATGTCCGTTTAGTTACCTTAAGATCACTTCCTTTGCTGAGCCATTGGAGTTTGTACGGTTGAGGATGCTTGGTAGTCGGCAACTTCAGTTTATCAACCAAAGTTGTTGACGCAACGTTGGTGCAGCTTCCTCCATCAACAATCATCATACACACCTTCCCATTAATGGTGCAACGGGTGTGGAAGATGTTCTCCCTTTGCTCATCATCTTCTGGGGAAATGTTGGAGTGTAAGGCTCTCTAGATAACCAGACAATCGCCGTCATTAGCTTCCTCCATGAACTCTTCTTGTTCCTCAGATTCGGAACCATTGTGATTAGATTCATTCGCTTCATCTTGAATCTCCAACTCGATCTTCTCGGCCTCTTGAAGATTCATAACACTTAGGTTAGGACAATTTGCTTGAAAACACCTATAGCCAAAGCATTTAAAGCACTTTCGGTTGTCACTATCAGGTTTCTTGTTGGGCTCTTTGACGGGTTCAGCGGCCTTCGCTTTGTCTTTGTCTTTAGCCGATGAACTCTCAATCTCACTAGAAGAAGCACCCTTAAAGAAGGATGTTCCCCTTGTCGAGGTTCTGGAAGAAAACCTCTTATTCTTCACTTACTTCTCAACCTTCATTGCTAGTTTGCACACTGTCGCGACCCTTCATGATCCAGGATGCGGACGTGAACGAGTTTAGGGCTGATTGTCAAATTCTGTAGATTCAATGCGATCTGCGGATCGGCTTGGACTCTCCCAAGTCCTCACCTCGCGCGACGGCGGGATTTAATAATCGAGTTTCGACCTTAGGTATGGTCGGGTGACATGTGCGTAGGTGTTCATGCATTTGGAGTCGCCATCAATCTTTGAGGAAGGTAGATCGAAAACCTCGTCGGGTGGTGGGAGTAGCCGTACAACTCTAACGGAATCAGAGATTCGAGATCGGGGACTTAGTTACGCCAATATTGCCATTGACGCCCTTTCGGTACCTAAGTTGAGTGATTTCCTAACTATGATTTCATGCAGATTGCCCAAGATAGAGAAGGCTCTAGAACCTAGGAGTTCATGTAGATGAGAATATCTAACCTATCAATCGCAAACTATAAAAATAGGGCGCAATCAAGGATCTAATGACGTGCGGATAAAACGCATGAAAGCAATACACGGAATCGCTAGTATAGCCCTAATGGCTTAGAGAAGGGGTGTATTCAGGTTTGGAAGGAGTTTGGGATGATTTGGAGGCGATTTTCCCATCAGGGGCAAAATCATCATTTTGGGAGACAATTTACCCAAAGGGGCAAAATCGTCAATTTTGAAGGGATTGGGAACCCAAATCATCGAAAATAAGGTTGGCCAGTTGAATGTGCCCATTTCCCAATTTCTAAGATTTTTGGAATTTTTCTGGAATTCTTTTAAAGACAATTTGCCCATGAGGGGCAAAATCGTCATTTCAGAAAGAATCGGAAGCCAAAACCACAAAATATGGGACTGGCCAGTTAAAATGGCCCGTTTCCCATTTTTTGTGATTTTGGGAATTTTTTGGAATTCTCCGAGACAATTTTTCCACAAGGGGCAGAATTTCCATTTTGGAAAGATTGAAAGGGAAAAACCGTCAAAAAATAGGATTGATTAGTTAAAACGACCAATTTCCTAATTTTTGAGGCTTTTCTGAATTTTGGAATTTTTTTATGAATTTTCCAATTTTTTCTTTTAATATTTTCAAAGTTTTTAATATTTTTCGGGCCGGGCCGGGTCGGGTTGATCCGGCCCACGCCTAGCGGGCCGCCGGCCCGAACTGGAAGGGATCGAACTGATCTAGTCCTAAAACGACACCATTTTGCCAATTTTTGAATTTTTGAATTTTTTCAAAATTTTAATGAATTTTCTGATTTATTAATTTATTTATTAATCCTATGCTCCAGATAGAGCCACGTGGCTAGCCCACGGCTCTCCGATGAAACTCTTAGATCCACGGCCACGATTGGGCGACGTGGCTATTCCGCGGCCGTCCGATCGGGGGAATTAAAAAAGGAATTTTTAATTTCTAAAAAAGGTATTTTCTTTTTTAATTTTCAAAAATTTGAACGGACGGTCAAGATGGTGACGCGTGGCCAAACCTGGGCCACACGATCACAAAATATTTTTTAAATTTTGAAAAATCAGAATATTTTTTTAAAATCATTTTATTTTCTGAAAATTCCCAGATTGCGACACGTGGCGCAAGGACCACCGTCGAATTTTTTTTTTAGCGGCCGTCCACTCCCCGTTGACGTGGCCGCCACGTCAGCATTGACCGGTCAACCAAGGTTGACCGATCAACTCCTTTACCTGAAAAAGCGTAATCGAGGCCAAAATGCTCATTTAAAGCCCTGATTTCCATCTAGACCTGATCTACACCCTCCTAATATTAACATATGTGATTTTTGGCTCAAAATAACCCTAAGACTAGCCCGATCGAGCACTAACAGCTGACGCACCTCCGCGCGAAACCTGAATAGTGTACTTTCCGTGCTAAAGCTCGAAGCCAACACTCAAACAGCATCGCGGGAGGCCGAGGAGACTTACATGTGGTCTGGGAGGCTTTGGTTTCGACGGAAACGAGCACACTAGCTCGCGGCCGTTCAAAGCTTAGGGAGGGTCGACTGGTGGTTTTCAGTTCCAGCCAATGCAAAAACGAGGTGCAGATGAGCTTAGAAGCATTCTTAGGTTCGACTAAATAGAAGAAAATGGGTGGACGACGCAGGAATGGAGCTCGGCCATAGCAGCCCGAGCTCGCGGGTACCGACGGGACTCACCTGTCTTGGGGCTTTCGGAGGAGTTGACTGGTCCTAGCGTGCTCCTCTAGTTTAGGCGAAGCTACTAAGACTAGTAGCGGCGTTCAGCGTGGCGTGGATCGACCGGGAATCGAGTTCTAAGCTCTCGTTTTTTTTAATTCAATAATGGTGGATCTGGTTTTTTTTTTTGCGCAGCCACCAATCTCTTCTTACGAGCTCCGTCTCTCTTAAATCCCCCTACACCCTTAGAATGTTCTCGAATCCGTGCTTTTTTGCGCGCACAGCCTCACTCTCTCTCTCGACCGTGACAGCTTGCACTCGTACCCTCTAACAGCCATGCTCAGTGACAGCGTAAGACCAATGCTCGCCCGCTCCAATACGTCTAGCATGTGCGCAAGATGACAAGGGAGAGATTCAATGACGTGGATGGTACGGCGTCGTTCGGGCTTGAACAGAGGGAGAAAAAAATGGACAAAATGTGCGCCTGTGGTCTATGCAATATGGGTGGAAAAGATGATGAATAGTGCCGAGTCTCCAGGTCGGGTCGGCCCGACCCGATCACTCAAAAATTTGTCAAATTAGGCCGAAAATTGACTATTTTTCGTGAAATTGAAGCCAAAATTGGGTTTCCCATCATGGGTTACGTCTAAAAATGAGGTTTTTGTGAAAAAATGCACTTGAAATTGCACAAAAACCCCAAATTTTGGGTTTAACCCGAAATTAAATTTTGAGCAATCCAAAGCCTAAACGGTAATATTGGACCAAACTACCCCCGTTAATGGATTTAGAATGATGAAAACTATAGGGTAGCGGGTTCTAATTTTCATGGGTACCCCTAGAAAAAGTTTAATTTCACTTTTGGTGATTTGGGGACTAAATTGAAAAATAAAACTTCAATTAAGGCCCTCTTGCCGAAATTGAGCAATTCTGTGTACAATTGGGCCAAGGTACGAACTGAGATATTAGAGAGAAATGTCACAACTCATAAAAAGTGAAAAATGAAAATAAAATGACTCAAATTGTATTTTTTAAGCCCAATTCGGGATTACGTTTGTGAAGGAAAGCATAATCTCAAATTGGATTTTTCAAATTTAAATGGGCCAACATGAAAAGGGATTTAAAATAAAAATATTGGATATTTTTTCATATTTTTGCGGCCAAAAAATATTTTTTTATGATTTTTTGGGTATTTTCCAAATATATGAAAAATATTTAAAAAAATACAAAAAATACAAAAAATATTTTTTGTTCAAAATTGGTTTCTTAGGCTTGGCCAAGGCTTCCAAAGTTGATTTTGCAATTTTATAAATTTTTATGGATTTTCTATTAATTTTCTAAGGAAAAAGATGGTTAAAAAAATAGGTGTCAATAGCTGCCCCTCTTTGAGAGGAAGCTCGGTAGAGGTTTCTTTCAAAGACGAGACGACACCTGAGCCTTAATCGACTCAACTGGGGAAAACAAAATGAGTTGTGACATTCGACCTTCGATATCTCTTTGTGTGAGCTGGGATCCAGACTGGGTTGGAGGAGGTTCTTCTAATATGAGAGAGATAGAGAGAAAAAGAGAGTTACCTGGCGCCTACCTTCCTGTTGTGCGGCTGTTGCCTGATGTGAATGCTCTTTGAAAAGATGCCTAAGGATTCACTATGAGAATACTTTAGGAAGGTTAAGCTCTGAACCGTATGGTAGGTCAACCCATGATAGAATTCCTAATGAAAGGATTCTAAAGACAACTTATCCTATCAAAAGGACTTGCCTGAGTGGATATCTGTAACAAAGGTTTTTCGACATGGTTCACCCAATGTTGGGTTTACTGAAGGAATGCCTGTAGGAAGGACTTTGGAAATGGTTTACCCGATGAAGGGTTTACCGAAGGAATGCTTGTAGGAAGGACTTTGGAAATGATTTACCCAATGAAGGGTTCACCGAGGGAATGCCTGTAGGAAAGGACTTTGGAAATGGTTTACCTGATGAAGGGTTCACCGAGGTAATGCATGTAGGAAAGGACTCGAGGATAGGTCATCTAATAGAAAGGAATCACCAAGAAATGCCCTAATGCTGCTTTCTAAGGCGAACAAAAGAGATGGAGATTTCAGGATTGGATCACCCAAACTATGAAAGATTCATAAGGATAAGACTTAGGCTAAAACGATTCTTAAGGATAAGACTTAGGCTAAGATGAATATATCATGAGAAATTTCCTAAGGGTAAGACTCAGGCTAGGACGATTCCTAAGGATAAGACTTAGGATGACAGATCATGAGAGGTTTCCTAATGATAAGACTTAGGCTAAGATGAAGAGAAATTTCCTAAGGGTAAGACTTAGGCTGAGATGGCCTATCTGGTGAGACAGATCATGAGGGATTTGCTAAGGTTAAGACTTAGACTGAGATGACCTGTCTGGTGAGATGGATCAGGAGGAATTTGCTAAGGTTAAGAGTTAGACTAAGATGACCTATCTGGTGAGATAGATCAAGAGAGATTTGCTAAGGACTTAGACTAAGATGACCTGTCTAGTGAGAAAGATCAGGAGGGATTAGCTAAGGTTAAGAGTTAGACTGAGATGACCTGTCTGGCGAGACAGATCTAGAGGAATTTGCTAAGGTTAAGACTTAGGCTGAAATATCCTATAGGAAGGAATTACTAAGGAACTCCTATAAGAAAGGACTTAGAGATGGATCGTTCGCTACCCAAGAATTACCTTAATGTCTCTTTTTAGGGCGAACAAAAAAGGTACAAACTCGATTCGTTTGTTATCAAGAAACTACCCTAATGTCACTTTTCAGGGCAAACATAGGAGGTATAGACTGAATTCTTTCATCAGTGTGGGACTACCCTAGTGTCGCTTCTAAGGGCGGATAGAAGAGGTACAAATCCATTTCGTTCGTCAAGGAGGGACTACCCTAATGTCGCTTCTAAGGACAGACAGAAGAGATACAAATCCATTTTGTTCGTCAAAGAGGGACTATGTCAATCTGAGATCTAGGGAGACCAAGAATCCTACGGAAGCTTAAATCCGAATTATCTTACCAGGAAGGGTGCCATTCTGGGATCTGGGGAGACCAAGAATCCTGTAGAGACTCAAACTCGAATTATCTTCTCATGCCGCTTTTTAAGGAAAATAAAAAAGGCAAAGATTAAAAGATTTCAAATATTTGAAATATTTCAAGTCTTCAAGACGAGTCGTGCTCCTATGATGATTATCTAGGAGTCATGCAAAATTTTTCAATGAATGCAACCGTGATGCAGGAGGTCATCCAAAACATCTTGCAACATGGCAAGCATGATAAAAAATTCCTTGTGGGGAAGATTTTGAATCAAATGATCTGAAATTTTCAAAAGAGTTTGGTTAAAATATCAATTGGAGTATACTCATCAAAGATGGCTCCTCGCAATCTCACTCTCTGAATGGTTTTGTTTCCTTGCTGGGAAAAATTTCTAAGTACACTCAAACTATCACTCGAAACCCATGTCTAGAATTGCGAGACTATTTGCAGTGCATACATTCTGATTGATTAGAGAAGGCATTTAAAGGGACCGTAATGTAGGTTTGGTCAAAGGTTTATGCAACAGATAGGCACTCTGAGGTTTAGAAATGAATCAAAATATCTCCTTCGGGTTTACAAGTCAAGAACCTCGAAGATAAGACAGGACAAGATTGTACTTACTCCTTTAGGCAGTAGCTTCTTGTGTGAAATCCCACGTTAGCTCGAAGCACCTCAATCAAAAGAGCACTTTGGAAAGGGTTGTATCGTTGGTTTTGGGTAGGCTTGAAAAGGTCAAATTTTAAGGGAGAGGGTTATGAAAGGTTGGTGATTACCTTTGCATCAATACCGACTGTCAATATCCACTGAGGATGACAATTTTATCTATGACCACAGGAGTCCTTCGAAAGTTAGCCTTTCTGAATCTAAGAATTCTTTCTTGTGTTTCTTTTTGCTCATGCTTCGACTTGGCAGATTTGCCTTTTGATGTAGTTATCATGTTCTTGAATGCATTTTAACTCTCATCATTATTTTAATGGAGGGCTTTGGCCTTGCTTTTACCAGGCACACTGCTTTTGCTAGTCCTTGTTCTCACTTTTGTCTTTCAACTCTCATCATTTTTTATGAAGGGCTTTGGCCTTGATTTTACCAGGCGCACTGCTTTTGCTAGCCCTTTGCTCTTACTTTTGTCTTTCAAAAACTTTGGATCGACTTTTAAAGACCTTTCTTTTTTATCATGGCGCCACCCTCTCAGTCGGTGAGTCATGTGCATTGCCCCGGTGAAGGGAGGTAATTACCAACAAAGTCTGGAAACGAGATTTTCAGGCTCAAAATGGCTTTACAAATGTTAGGGTGTGTAGGATAGAGAAATGACCTGCTCTTCCTTACTTCGATATTTCAAGCTTCCATGGGATATCACCTGAAGCTATCACAGAAAGATTGATGCAAGTTAGCACAATAAAGTCTTTCTTAATCTTTTTCTCCAAGATATCTACTAATGAACCTCCAAATTGCCCCAGTGAGGAGTGGTTCTTGATAGGGTTATTTTCAAGAAAACTCCTTATGGGCTCAAAGGGGCTTGCAAAGGATTAGTGTGTGTTTAGGATAGAGAAGTGAACTCCTTTCACCATTTCAGTCCATGTAAGCATTGTGAATAATCCTTACGTCCATATACCAAGGTTTTACTCTCAACTTCACTCCACTCACCTCTCAAGTGTGTATGGGGTGTGCTTTGGTAGGGTTTACCTTTCCTCATTTGAGAAAGCATCCCTTTTGAAAGGTTTGAACACCTCCTTTTGGAAAAATTCATTTCATTTTCTCCAAAGTTCATTCTCCACCGAGGATTTTGAGATATGCAATGCATATTTACAAAACATGTTCGGATAACCTCTCGGTCCCTTTAGACATGCATATTGATGAAAAGTTTTAAGAATGCTAGTCATTTTGCTCTAGACATGGGGATTGAGACTCGCTAGATTCCCGAATACTCCTATACTCTAGGGGAAACAGATCACTTACTTGTAAAAGTCTGGCAAGGATTCCCGCTTGTTGTGGCCGTAGCCCGTTCCATCTCCGTATGTAGCTCCTCGAACTGCAGCTAGCTTCCTGTCTCCGTGAATCTACATAAGCAAGCCTCTTGCCTGGCGTGAATGGCTCACCGATTCAGGAACTTCCTTTGAACCTGCAATCATATGAAGCAAATGCACGTATGCACGAATGCATGAAATGTATGCAATGGTCATAAAGAGACTCAGATCGTCCAAAAGGCAGCCAAGTTGGCTCCTATTTTTCATTTCGAGGATAATACTATTTGACTGCATCAGCATTTACAGGAAATCCTAACTCCTCTTCATCCATGTTTACAAGGATCAAGGCTCCTTCGGGGAGGACCTTTTTGACAAGATAAGGACCCTCATAATTTGGGGCGAACTTGCCACCAGGATGAGAAATATTCGGAAGTGTCTTCCTTACTACTAGATCCTCCACCTCAAAATATCTGGGTTTGACTTTCTGGTTGAATGATTTGGCAACCCTTCTCTAGTAGCTTTGACCGTGGCAGATCGCCCTTAGACGCCTTTCGTTAATTAAATTCAACTGCTCATACCTCTGTTGGACCCATTCGGCCTCAAAGAGTTCGACTTGGGATAAGATCCTCAGAGACGAAATTTCAACCTCCACAGGTAGAATTGCCTCCATGCCATAGACCAGGGAATAAGGAGTTACCCCAGTCGAGGTCCGTATCGAAGTTCGATATGCCATTAATGCGTATGGCAACCTCTCATGCTAGTCTCTATAATTCTCCGCGGTCTTGGACAGAATTTTCTTGATGTTCTTGTTTGCTGCCTCCATAGCTCCATTCATTTGTGGGCGGTAGGGGGATGAATTAAGATGTCAAATATTGAAAGCCCCCAATAGACCATCGACCATCTTATTGTTCAGATTGGAACCATTGTCTGTGATAATCGCTTGAGGAGCTCCATATCGGGAGATGATATCCCTTCTGATGAACCTTGCCACACTCTTCGCCGTGACGTTCGCGTATGAGGTTGCTTCGATCCACTTCGTAAAGTAATCGATTGCCACCAGGATAAAGCGGTACCCATTGGAAGCACTCCGATTGATGGGGCCAATCATGTCTATACCCCACATAGCGAATAGCTAAGCCTCTGAAATTTGGTGAAGATCATTCGGAGGCACGTTGATTCTATCTCCATACACCTGACATTGGTGACAAGACCTCACGTGCTGGTTACAATCCGACTCCATGGTCATCTAGTAATAACCTAGTTGCATGATTTTCTTTGCGAGGAAGTGGCCGTTCATATGAGGACCACATACCCCTTCATGGATCTCATTCATGAGCATATTCGCTTCTTTGGTGTCCACACATCTCAACAGGACCGAGTCAAACGACCTCTTATACAAAGTCTGTCCACTCAGGAAGAATTTGGTAGCTATCTTCGCTATATACTTCCTATCCCCAATCTGACTTTCCGGAGGAAACTCTCCCTTCAAAAGATAGTTCTTGATATCGTGATACCATGGCTTGCCATCGAATTCGTCTTCAACCAACATGTAGTAAGCTGGCTGATCAATCACATCAATTTTTAGAGGCTTGACATCGAGCCCATCATCCACTTGCAACATGGAAGACAAAGTGGCTAAAGCATCTGCGAAGTGATTCCGGGTCCTTGGTAGATACTCAAACGAGATCTCCTCGAACTCCCCGGCTAACTCCTCCAAGAATTCATGATAAGAGATGAGTTTGGAGTCCTTTGTCTTCCATTCTCCTTGAGTCTGCAGGACAATGAGCATGGAGTCCCCATAAACCTGTAACCTTTGCACCTTCATGGTAATGGCCAACTATAGGCCCAGAATGCAAGTCTCGTATTCTGACATGTTGTTAGTGCAACGGAACACCAACTTTACAGAAATCGGGTAGTGTAAACCCTCCGAGGATATCAATACTGCCCTAGTATCGAATCCGGCCAAATTAACAGCACCATCGAAATACATAGTCCACTTATCATCTGATAATGCTAGGATCCAATCCTCAGCCTCTTCCTCACTAGGGATTACAAATCCTTGAGAGTTTTCTGCCAACATGTCGGCTATGGCCCGTCCTTTAATTGACTTTTGTGCCGAGCTCCTTATGTCAAATTTTGACAATAGCACTTGCCATTTGGCGAGCTTTCCCAATAAGGCCGATTTTTCCGCCAAGTACTTAATAGGGTCGCATTTTGTCACCAGCTGGATGTGATGGTGGAGTGTGTATTGCCTCAGCATGTGAAGTACCCAAATCAGTACGACGCATGTCTTCTCAACCATCGGGTAATTAGCTTCCAAAGGTGTAAACTTCTTGCTCAAGTAGTAAATTGCTCGCTCCCTCCCATCCTCCAGCTTTGTCTGGGCGAGTAAAGCTCCTAGTGACTCTTGGTGGATCGTCAGGTACATAGTCAGAGGAATTTCAAGGGTTGGTGGTACCAATACCGGAGGTAGGATCAGATATTCCTTGATTTTCTCAAACGCCTAATGGCATTCTGAATCCCAAATGACCTTGGCACCTTTCTTTAAGTGCTTGAAGAATGGTTTAGCCACATCAGAAAGTTGGGATATAAATCTCGCGATGTAGTTCAATCGCCCCAGCAGACTTCTCACTTCCTTTACCGAGGTAGGGGTACAGATGTCCCGTATGGCTTTAATCTTGGAAGGTTCGACTTCAATGCCCCGGCTACTAACTACAAACCCCAAAAGCTTTCCAGATCTTGCCCCAAATACACACTTATTAGGGTTCAACCTCAGCTTATTCTTCCGTAGACGTTCGAATAGCTTCCGTAGCACTAGAATATGGTTTTCTCCTGGTCTGGATTTGGCAATCATATCGTCTTCATACACTTCGATTTCCTTATGCATCATATCGTGAAATAGAGCAACCATGGCCCTTTAGTATGTCGCCCTAGCATTTTCAAGCTGAAAGGCATGACCCTATAACAGAAGGTTTCCCATGGCGTTATGAATGAGGTCTTGGCCTTATCATTCTCTTTCATCAGGATTTGATTATATCCGAAAAATCCATCCATAAATGAAAACAGCTCGAACCCGGCTGTGCTATTGACCAGTACATCAATATGCGGTAAAGGAAAATCATTCTTTGGACTAGCCTTGTTCAGGTCACGATAGTCCACGTAGCTTCGAAATTTACCATCTTTCTTCATCACCGGTACAATGTTGGCGATCCAATCAGCATAAGAGATTGCTTCTATGAATCCCACCTTAAGAAGTTTCATCACTTCCTCCTCGATCTTTTTGGAAAGTTCAGGCTTTGTCTGCCTGAGCTTCTGCTTTTTCGCGGGACACCAGGATCAGTAGGCAGTGTGTGCTCTACAATGTTGGGGTCGAGGCAGGGCATATCTGCATACGACCAGGCAACAACGTCCTGGTATTCTCTGAGAAGTTCAGTTATTCGTGTAGCTTCAGAGGGAGACAAAAATTCCCCAATCTTTACTTCTCTGACATTCTCTGCATCACCCAAATTTATTGCCACAACTTTCTCTGCCGTAAGGGGCTTAGACTCCTCATGTCAGTTCTAATCCCTCTTAATATCAATGAAATCCTCGTCTTCTTCTCCAATACCACATGAGTAATCTCCTTGGCGATCCGAGTCACATAAGAGTCTATTATGCATGCTGGGAATGGTATGCCTAAAATGTCATGAAGATGGTCAGTCCATTGCAACAAGTAATTTTAATGCATGATGTTTTTGAAAATCACTTTGAAAGGTGTTTTACAAGATGGACATGAAAAGAGAGTTAGTCCTCATATCCTCGGACATCTGTGCTCCTCCAAATCCGTTCGAGAAACCAGGAAGCATGCGGGAATCCAGGCCTCAAGTCTTTGAAAATCGAAAACAAGTATCATCATTGGGCTGCTTGGGAGTATTCTCGCACGTCCTTAATAAAACACGCACATGCATTTTATTGAATTCCATTGATAAGGCCGTGTTACAAGGTAAACTACTTGGACGAACGGCTCGAAATCCAAGGGTATCTTTCTTGGAATCATGAAGAACTAAATGAAATGCGACAACTGAATTGAAATTGCAAGTAACAAAGTGCT
Source organism: Lenwebbia sp. NSW1173648 (assembly GCA_029784005.1). NCBI lineage: Eukaryota > Viridiplantae > Streptophyta > Magnoliopsida > Myrtales > Myrtaceae > Lenwebbia > Lenwebbia sp. NSW1173648. Next base: position 11,933,226 of record JARCGZ010000013.1, read on the forward strand.
ATAAGAAGCAGAAGGAATGCCTCTTTACTTAGGTAGCAGAGCATCGGCATCGAGCCATTCCACGATAACGTTTACGGACTCTTCAAAAAAGGAGTCGGGCACTTCAGGGTCGGCTGCAGTTTGAACATCCTCGTCTGCCAGCCATTTGGGATACTTGGAGAAAAACTGGTTGAGCGGGCTGTCAAACATCTTTGCTTTGCCCTTCCAAGAACTAGAGCCGACGAAAGAGTCACCTCTGCCTCCTCGGCCTCCACGGTTCACATTTCGGCCTCGGCTTCCAGGATAGCTCCTCAAGGTGAAGTCATGACTAGACTTACCTGTATAACCCAGACCAGTTCGGTGTTCGTTAGAGCTGAGCCGGAGGGGTTGGCAAATTCCTTGGCCATGCTTCCCCAAGCCTCTCCTAGGAATAAAACCATAAGCCAGTAACATCCTTCTAGGTGAGAGAGTGTAGCCAAAAGGCACGTGAGTCCTCATCTTAGTTCTAGGAGGTATGTGTACAACAGCCATAAGGTCAAGAGAGTGATAACTCGACTCTTCTTTCAGCTTAGGCTCCACATAAGGAACAGCACTCTTTTGATAAGATGCAAGGTCCATCTCTCTGTGTACTGTAATCACCTTATTGTCCACCACAAATCGGACCTTCTGGTGTAAGCTTGAAGGTACAGCGCCGGCTGTGTGGATCCACGGCCTTCCCAGCAGGAAGTCAAAAGCACTGGGGAGATCCATAACTTGGAAATCGATGGAGAACTTGACCGGCCCGATGAATACATCCAGTTCAATCTAGCCCACGACATTCTTTTTCATACCATCGAAAGCTCGGATGGTCGCCTTAGAGGTGCGGATTAACTCCTTGTTTATGCCCAAATTCCTCAACGTGGCCAACGGGCATATGTTAAATGCTGACCCATTGTCCACTAACACATGGGACACTTGCTTGCCATGGCACCTTACAGATACATACAGGGCTTTGTTATGAGCCCACCCGTCCATGGGGAAGTCTTCATCCGAAAAGGATATTTCATCTTTCAGCAGAATCAAGCCAACGAAGTCCTCCAGTTGCACTTCGTTAATGGTCTCAGGTACATGGACCTCATTTAGAGCCTTCAGCAAGGCATTCTTGTGCTTCTCAGAATTAACGAAGAGATCCAGTAACGAGATCTGGGCCGGCATTTTCCTTAATTGCTCTATTACCCCGAACTCGCTTGTCTTGATGATAGACAAGATCTTTTCCGCATCCTCCTTCGTTATCTCTCTTTTCTCGGGCTCACCTTCCCTAGGCGTGTAGCATCTCCCCGATCGCATTACAACGCCTATTTCGCCTGTTCCGTAATCCTAGTGGACCGCTTTAGGGTTATACTCCTCTATGGGAGGAATCCTTATCACAACCGGCCTAATATTTTCTATCCCCGCCTTCGGTTCCTCGTCCATCTCATCATCGAAAATCGTGATTACAACTGGTTTGACCATTTAATCATCCTCCTCCTCCCAGTTATCAATCTTATCCAGATCAATCACAAAAGGCTTCACTGTTCCAATCATCCCAATGAGATCATCTAGGTCTTTTGAGTCATACCCACATCTGGGCCTCGCGTAGGGCCTATCATCAGATTCACCTGTGGGTGACGCATTCGGTCCCCTCGAGGAACTAGCATCCTTGCTTTTAAGTTTCCCGTTTAGCAATCCCCATTCCACTCTCTCGCCCACTCGCAGCAGATGCGAAAACGAATCATAGGTGGTTGCGGACATATGCTCAAAAGAGCTCACAGGGGAGGGTTTTTAAGAAATATCCCATAATTTCTTCCTCAGTCAATGGCAGATAAACTTGCGAGGCACGTATCCTCCACCTGTGTGCATAGGAGTTGAACCCTTCATCCCTCTCTTTAATCATCTGGACAAGGTTTGCTCGGGTAGGGACATCTCCCACACTAGGATTAGGCCCATCCATTTGCTCTTTCACCTCTGTGACCAAAACAACTAATTCCCCTAATCGCTCTTCCATGACGACCCATCGGCGATCCTGGCTTTCGACTCTGGTGTGCAGCTCCAGTAAGAGTATATCACTCGCAACTTGTGCTTGATTTATTGCTCTCAACCGCTGAAGTGAATTTAACATTTTTTCGGAGGCAAAAATTAATTGCCTCTCAATGTTATTGAGCTGGTATGTGACACTTGATTCTCTCAACGAGTCAACCCTTCCCTTGTGCATCCCTACTGGGATAATCTCATCGATTATCACAAATGAATAATCTTCCGAGGGGTCCTTTTCGGGTTCTTCATTTCACTCATCCAAGCCTCCCCACTCGTCGGGCACTATGTCTATGGTGTTTACAAAGAAGCTGGGAGGGGCCGAGTACAGGACATTGAAGTTGTATCCATCGCTATCTTGCCTCAGGGTATCCACAAATTCTCCTCTCTTGCAGGCTCTGCGGACAAACCTCCTGTCTCCTTGACGGGTCTTTGCTAGCTCAAGCTATTCTTTATCCAATTCTTCTTCTCTGGATACCATGCCTACCACTTGATGGTCTGAGAGCGGGTTTTGTTGCACATTCGGCTCCATTTTATCGAACTCCAGGACCCGATTGTCAATGAGGGCTTGGACCTTATACTTCAAAACAACATAGTTGTCGACGTTGTATCCCTTTTACCCCATGTGGTAAACGCATGATTGGCTCTCATCGTAGCCTAGGAATCTTGTGGGATTCGGTCTTGGCAGCTCCTTGGCAACCAACCTTCCCTCTAATAGCATAGGGAGCAGCTTAGATAACGGCCTAGGGAGTGGTGTGAACTACTTGGGAGGCTACTTCTTCTTCGGGGGTTTCGGCCTCTGTGCCAACCATGATGTATTACCCTGCGCTGGGGTGGAGTTAGAGAACTGGTTTGGTCGAGGCGGGTAAGCACAAAAGCCATGTCGACATTAGACTCTCTTTCCTTCTTAATCGGATATTGGGTCCGGTTACGCCCTCGGGTGCTTTCCTTTCCCTCATTGCCCATTCAAGCCTCTCGACAACTTTTATTTAGTGCACGAACGTCTGACACCCAGAGGCGTTCAATCTATCTAAGTACTCGTATGGAAGTGCCTTCAAAAATAAGTCCACAAGTTCATCCTCCGGGATTGATGGCTTAACTTGCGTTGCCAAAGCCCGCCACCTTTGAGCGTAGGCGCGAATGGCTTCATTTTTCCCTTTTACTGTCCTCAACAATTCCTCCCTAGTAGGGGCCGTTGCCGTATTGAATTTATACTGATGCAAGAAGTCCTCAGCCAAATTCTCCCAGCCATCATAGTCCTCCAAGTCCAATTCAATGAACCAAGCTAGAGCGGCGCCAGCCAAACTTTCTTGAAATGTATTCATCAACAGGGGGACGTAGTCGGAGTAGTGTGCCATCTTAAGCAAGTAATATTTCAGGTGAACCCGGGGACAGCCTGTCCCATTGTACCTCCTAACAAACTCCGGCTCCTTGTAATCGGGAGGAACTTCTATTTTCGCGAAGGGGGATATCTTATCGAAACGGGCCAGCTCGTACCCTTGGCTGCTTAGGCACTCCTCTATCTTTACGAGTCTCCTCGCACCCTCCTCTGTCTTGCCCGCGGGCTTTTCCTTCTTTTCTGTGTCCAAATCGATAACCACCGGTGTAGACTTAGGAGGTACATCGATGCTCGAAACGTGATCGGTCTTTAGGGTGTGAAGCTCGTCTGAGGCTTGGGCTACGTCTGGAGTGTTGGATGAAGACAAATGAGCGGACTGATTCAGATCAGGCACCTGGGCATTCTTCTATTGGGCCGCCACCATTATGGCTTTCATCTAGACCAGGATCTTAGCCATTGCATTTACTTGCATCTCGAGGTTGACCACCCTCGGGCTCAGCTCCTCTTGCTCCATTCTCGACCTCAAACGGGTTCTAACACTATCGCGTGTCGTTTTCGTGATTAACGAGTACCTGTTTGCGGGTAAAGATAAGTTAGAACCACGAAGATGGATAAGAAAAGACTGAATCCTTTCAATTCCATGGTTCTCATGGTTAATGAGGGAAATGACTTCAATGCGGCCCTTAGCCTCGTACCGGAAATCCTTTTCGTCGTTCTCTAGGGGAAAATATGCTATTAAAAGAAGCGTAATCCATGGCGGTTTTTGATAGGCGTGAAAGATGTCGTAATATGCATAAATGAAATCCGAATGAGTCTTTTACAAAGAAAGGCTCACGTAGAGCATTTAACAAAAGTACAGAATGTAATGCTCGTATATCCTAAACTTGATGGGAGTTTCTCTCTATCCAAGTTTGAGGCGTTTTTGGGCTAAGGTTTCCTCAACTTCCTAAGAAAAATCCGATCCCTAGATATGAGTCTCCCCATCTCCATAGCAATCTGGCAATTCGATGTTCTTGGGCACGTATGTCTCCACTCCAGGTACATACGGAACTATGTATTCCGGCATGTAGGGCTCCACAAAACTGCGTTTGATCGCCTTGAAGTGCTGGATGTACTCTTGTGAAGCTCTGTGGGTGTCTATCTGGCATTCCAAAGAGTCGGGCCATCCGATGTCTTGCAGCGGGGAATGATCCAAACTGTCCTTGATGTAGCTCACCTTGGCTAGAAATTATTCCATGATCTTCCCTAAGAGGACCCCCAGTGGTAAGTCAAATGAGAACACTCCCGGCCTCAGTGGCGGTGAGATCTCTTGTAGGGCCCCAAACTGTCTGATGACGCGCAACGGGTAGTAGGCCGTCCCTCCAATGACGCCTAACAGTGGGATAGGATCCCCATTGTTGCAAGTAAGACGTGCCTTTGAAAGCTTTGGCCACCTAAGCCGCCATCGGAGTTGCTTTGGCTCTAAGGCTTCGAGGAATTCCTTCCATTTAACGAAGGAGCGATTAGGAACGTTCGATTGAATTTGAATGAAAGATTTGAGAGGGTGAGCGTATTGGCTAATTTCATTGATGCCCATACGAAGGTGAAAATCCTTGACGTGGGATGTGAACCACATGTAGAGGAGTCCAGACGAGGCTCGGAAGATGCCCTTGCCCCTGGCTTTGCAACGGTTGAGAGAAATGATAGTCTCGGCTAGAATTAGATTGGAGTAGTCCCACCCACAGTAGGCTTGCCTAGCGACTACAGACATCAAAGGGTCGAAAGTAATGGGAGAAATGGGGAACAAATTGAAGAGGCTAAGACGAATACTCTGCCGAATTTGATTCCTTTATCTACGGGAAGGTGAGAGAATCTATCTATGAGAAAGGATAATGAAAACCTACCCAAATTGCTTTTTAGGAGAGGTAAGATCTCAGAGAGGTCGGTGTCGAGGTATTCGGCTAAGGCGCTATGAGGTTCAAGTCTTATAGTTGGCTGTACAAGGCGAGGACAAATGAACTTAACTCCGATGGCTACACTATACTCCTCTAGTGTTGGAGTGAATTCCAATCTTTCTATGTTGAAGGTAACGGTGTCGGGATTCCAAAAGCAGGCCAATGCTTGGATAAGACTGGCTTGGCATTGTACTTGCATCAGATCTAGCAGATATCCCAGCTTCTTCTTGACGAACGACTGGTTTGCTTCGTTGAGGCCGTTCCATCAGGCTAGGAGCTCATGTTTAGGGGCGGTGATCACTTGGATGTCGTTCTTCCCCATCAAGTCTAGAATATATAAATGATGATTGAAAATCAATTGCCATGGATTACTTAAAAATGCACGATGCAAATGTCTTGTATGCATGAACTGATTCAATTCCATACCTCTTTTGGTGAAATAAGAGTTAGATTTTCCTATTTAGAATTGAAAAGACTAAATAGGAGGTCTAATTAAAATTTCACCTAAAGGAGGTATGTAATTGACCAAGATCATTCCTGTGATTAAAAGAAATGCCGATGTCACATTCCATTGATGAAAATGCGGGAAAATCAAACTAAAAAGAATACAGCCGAGATAGATCCCTAATACACGCAAGTTTAAGGAATAGGATAGAAGTAGGGATCCGAGTGGGGAAACCCTATACATGAGTTCTAAGAAGAAATAAAGCGATCGAATGGAATGTGACCACATCTATCTAGAGAGATTCCCATGAATTCGGCCTTTAAGTCTCGAGTCCCGAGGTCTTCAGGGTCTTCTACTCTGCTCTTGGGTTCTCATCAGGTGGAGTCCCATGGAGATCAGGAAAGGACTGGGCCAACTTATCCATCAGGTCTCCTTTGTCAGTAGGTAGCGCCTCCACGACCTTAGGTTTCTTCTTCAGGATTATGCGCTTCAGGTGAGTCTTGATGGCAGAACGACGCTTCTTCTCCCAAGGCGCCAACATGGGCCGATTCTCCTTGGCCAGGCGTTCCCTTTTCAGTCGGGCGGGCCTTTCTCTGGCCTGCAGGTTCCGGGCTTGCCTCTTGGCCTCGAACATAAACTCGAGGTATTCGTCGAACTCTCGCTTCTGCTGGATTCTGTACACATGGTAGTTGGTGTAGCAGCCGTTAGGTTGTCCCAAATTTCATCCAGTCAGCTCCCGTCCATGCATGAATCAGGTAAAATTGAATCTAGCACAGGGGTTGGGCCACGCTGCCTTCTTCTCATGGCGGAAAGGCTCCAAGTCCGACGAACCCATGGGATACATCAACAATCTATCCTATTACCGGCATTAAATTTAATCACTTGAACGAGAATGTGCCAATATGCATGTGTGCTCAAGATATGCGAATATACATGCCATAAATAGTTTAACATGTAGATGACATGTATAAAAGGAACAAGCTCGAAAAAGGGACGAACTTACCAATCGTTCCTTAGAAAAATAAGAAGAAATTTTGGTTTTAGGTATACCAACCGTCCATAGACATGGGCATGAGACAAGTGAGGATAATACTCTAAAAGTCAAAATGGGGGTTTGGAACCTATGGCCAAGGCTCCCACGATTCGTATATGGCAAATTCGCCCCCAAGAGCACCCGACCAAGAGGGTTAGAGATCACCAATACGGATCATGAGTAGGAACGAATACGAAAGTCTCAAGTGCAATCGAACGCAAGATCCTTTCGCACCCTTTTCCTATCTAAGATAAACCTAAAGGTGGTCGCAGTCGGGGTTTGACCGCAGGTGTGTGTGATGTGTCGTGATCGTCAAAATGCAAGGGCATGCACAGCAGTTTATATCAAACACCGCTTCAATAAGTGGATAAATGTAAACATACATCCCCAAACTCCAAAACCTGCAGGAAATAAGGTCAACATAAACTTCACCCCTTATTTCTCCCATCTGCAAAAATATCTAACACAATGGTTAGCATACATACCTCATCTTCAAGAGCATCTGCAGAAAATATATCAGAAAAATCACCCAACTTTTTAATCGGCTCAAGTCCTCTAAAGGTTTAATAACCAAGTCCCCAGTGGAGTCGCCAAGTCTGTCGCGACCCTTTGCGATCTGGGATGCAGACGCGAGCGAGTTTAGGGCTAATTGCCGAATTCTGCAGATTCGATGCGATCCGCGGATCGGCTTGGACTCTCCCAAGTCCTCACCTCGCGCAACGGTGGGATTTAATAATCTAGTTTCAACCTTAGATGTGGTCGGGTAACTTGTGCGTAGGTGTACATGCATTCGGAGTCGCCGCCGATCTTTGGGGAAGGTAGATTGGAAACCTCGTCGGGCGGTGGGAGCAGCCGTACGACTCTAACGGAACCAGAGATTCGGGATCGGGGACTTAGTTACGTCAATATTGCCATTGACGCCCTTTCGGTACCTAAGTTGAGTGATTTCCTAACTATGATTTCATGCAGATTGCTCAAGATAGGGAAGGCTCTAGAACTTAGAAGTTCATGCAGATGAGAATATCTAGCCTATCAATCGCAAACAATAAAAATAGGGCGCAATCAAGGATCCAATGACGTGCGGATAAAACGCATGAAAATAATACATGGAATCCCTAATATAGCCCTAATGGCTTAGAGAATGGGTGTATTCAGGTTTGGAAGGAGTTTGGGATGATTTGGAGGCGATTTGCCCATCAGGGGCAAAATCATCATTTTGGGAGATAATTTACCCAAATGGGTAAAATCGTCAATTTTGAAGGGATTAGGAACCTAAATCATCGAAAATAGGGTTGGCCAGTTGAATGTGCCCATTTCCCAATTTCGAAGATTTTTGGAATTTTTCTGGATTTTTTTTTAGACAATTTGCCCATGAGGGGCAAAATCGTCATTTCAGGAAGAATCAGAAGCCAAAACCACAAAATATGGGATTAGCCAGTTAAAATGGCCCGTTTCCCATTTTCTGTGATTTTGGGAATTTTTCGAAATTCTCTGAGACAATTTGCCCATAAGGGGCAGAATCGTCATTTTGGAAAGATTGGAAGGGAAAAATCATCAAAAATAGGATTGATCAGTTAAAACGAACCATTTCCTAATTTTTGAGGCGTTTTTGAATTTTTGGAATTTTTGTTTAGAATTTTTTCCAATTTTTTAAGGATTTTTTTATGAATTCTCCAATTTTTTGGATTTTTAAAATCATTTTCTGATTTTTTTTTAATATTTGCTAATTTTTTAATATTTTTCGGGCCAGGTTGGGTTGATTCGACCCACGCCTAGCGGGCGGCCAGCTTGGACCGGAAGGGTCCGAACCGGTCTAGCCCTAAAATAACACCATTTTGCCAAATTTTGAATTTTTGAATTTGTTTTCAATTTTTTAATGAATTTTCTGATTTATTAATCTATTTATTAATCATGTGCTCCAGTTCGAGCCACGTGGCTAGCCCACGGCTCTCCGATCAAACTCTTAGATCCACGGCCACAATCGGCCGATGTGGGTAATTCGCGGCCGTCCGATCGGGCGAATTAAAAAAGGAATTGTTAATTTCTGAAAAAGCGATTTTCTTTTTTAATTTTCAAAAATTTGAACGGACGGTCAGGATGATAAAGCGTGGCCAAATCTGGGCCACACGATCACAAAATATTTTTTAATTTTTGAAAAATCAGAATATTTTTTAAAATCATTTTATTTTCTGAAAATTCCCAAATCACGACACATGGCGTAAGGACCACAGTCGGATTTTTTTTTATAGCGGTCGTCCACTCCCCGCTGACGTGGCCGCCACATCAGCGTTGACCGGTCAACTCCTTTGCCGGAGAAGATGAACAGTGATACCGGCAGTCGCTGTTTCGGCCAGCGACCTCGCCGAAAAAAGTGGAACCGAGGCCAAAATGCTAGTTTCGAGCCCCGGTTTCCATCTAGACCTGATCTACACCCTCCTAATAGTAACATATGTGAGTTTTGGCTCAAAATAACCCTAAGTCTAGCCCGACCGAGCACTAACAGCCAGCGCACCTCCGGCGAGACCTGAATAGTGTACTTTCCATGCTAAAGCTCGAAGCCAACACATCAAACAGCATCGAGGGAGGCCGAGGAGACTTACTTGTGGTCTGGGAGGCTTTGGTTTCGACGGAAAGGAGCACACTGGCTCGCGGCTGTTCAAAGCTTAAGGAGGGATGACCGGTGGTTTTCAGTTCCAGCCAATGCAAAAACGAGGTGCAGACGAGCTTAGAAGCATTCTTAGGATCGACTAAATAGAAGAAAATGGGTGGACGATGCAGGAATGGAGCTCGGCCATAGCAGCCCGAGCTCACGGGTACTGACAGGACTCACCTATCTCGGGGCTTCCGGAGGAGTTGCCTGATCCTGGCGTGCTCCTCGGGTTCAGGCGAAGCTACTAAGACTAGTAGTAGCGTTCGACGTGGCGTGGATCGATTGGGAATCGAGTTCCAAGCTCTCTATTTTTTTTAGCTCAACAATGGCGGATCTGGGTTTTTTTTTTTTCGCAGCCACCACTCTAGTCTTACGAGCTCCGTCTCTCTTAAATCCCCCTACACCCTTACAATGTTCTCGAATCCGTGCTTTTTTGCACGCATAGCCTCACTCTTTCTCTCGACCGTGCCAGCTTGCACTTATACCCTCCAACGGCCATGCTCGGTGACAGCCTAAGACCAATGGTCGCCTGCTCCCGTACATCCAGCATGTGCGCAAGACGACAAGGGAGAGATTCGGTGACGTGGATGACGCGGCGTTGTTCGGGCTTGAGCAGAGGGAGAAAAAATGGAAAAAATGTGCGCCTGTGGTCTGTGCAATATGGGTGGGGAAGATGATGAATAGTGCTGGGTCTCCGGGTTGGGTCCGCCCGACCCGGCAGACCCGGTGACTCAAAATTCTTCAAATTAGGCCAAAAATTGACTATTTTTCGTGAAATTGAAGCCAAAATTGGGTTTCCCATCATGGGTTACGTCTAAAAATAAGGTTTTTGTGAAAAAAATGCACTTGAAATTGCACAAAAACCCTAAAATTTGGGTTTAACCCGAAATTGAATTTTGAGCAATCCAAAACCTAAACGGTAATATCGGACCAAACTACCCCCCGCCAATGGATTTAGAATGATGAAAACTATAGGGTAGTGGGTTCGAATTTTCATGGGTACCCCTAGAAAAATTTTAATTTCACTTTTGGTGATTTGGGGACTAAATTGAAAAATAAAACTTCAATTAAGCCCCTCTTGCCGAAATTGAGCAATTCTGTGTACAATTGGGCCAAGGTACGAACTGAGATATTAGAGAGCAATGTCACAACTCATAAAAAGTGAAAATGAAAATAAAATGACTCAAATTGTATTTTTTAAGCCCGATTCGGGATTACGTTTGTGAAGGAATGCATAATCTTGAATTGGATTTTTTGAATTTAAATGGGTCAACATGAAAAGGGATTTAAAATAAAAATATTGGATATTTTTTCATATTTTTGCGGCAAAAAAAAATCTATTTTTATGATTTTTTTGGGTATTTTCCTAATATATGAAAAATATTTAAAAATACCAAAAATACCAAAAATTATTTTTGTTCAAATTTGGTTCCTTAGGCTTGGCCAAGGCTTCCAAAATTGATTTTGCAATTTTATAAATTTTTATGGATTTTCTATTAATTTTTTAAGGAAAAGATGGTTAAAAAAACATGTGTCAACACACACATCCTCGAAGGACCAATAAGGTTGAAACTCAACCAAATTAGCAATTTCTCTGTTCAAGTCACCAAGGAAACGAGCAATGGTTTGCTCGTGTGATTCTGGAACATCGCACCTCATCATGAGTTGCTCAAATTCCCTGATGTATTCTTCAATGCTCATCCCGTGTTGCTTAAGGGAATTCAACTTCAAGAATAAGTCTTGTTTATAGTTCATGGGTAAGAATCTCTTCTTCATCAACTTCTTGAGCTTTTCCCACGAACGGATCTTTCTTTTTTCTTCTCTGATTCTTTGATTTTTCAGATTTTTCCACCAAAGTGAAGCATACTTTTTAAATTTAAGAACAACAACCTTGCATCTCTTTTCATCCGAGTATGATTTGAACTCAAATACTCGTTCTACAGTATGCAACCAATCAATAAAATCATCGGGATTAAGGCTACCTTCAAATTCAAGTACCTCTACCTTCACATCGCAGTCGTTGTTGTTGTGCCTTTCTCTTCTTCTTCTAGCTCGATAGTCTGAATCGCTAGAATCACCTCCTGTGTTGTTGGATTCATCATCGGAATCTGAACGAGGATCGTCACGGCGCGGGCGATTAATGGGAGGTTCCCGCGGCGGCGGATCTTGTCCCGCTCGGTTCTCCAATAGGGTGAGGACTCGCTCCATTTGTTGCTGCAATTGGCTAATTGCACGATCTCGCCTTTCGTTGCGGGCTTGCTCCAAAGTGAAGCCTCTTGGAACAGTTGAATCACCCATTGTAAAATGGTATTGATAGCAGAAAAGGAATCACTCAAGAAGAGTTCAACCTAGAGCTCTGATACCAATTTGATGTGTGCGTGGGCGAGTGATTCCGTCGGAAAATGTTTCTAAGCGTAAAGTGTTGCAAATGGTTTCGATGGGCTAAAGTGTATGGATGGTGTATGGGGAATTTTGGGATTTAATTGTATGGATAGTGTAAGAGAACATCAAAGAACCAATAGGAATCGAACTATATCGTGGCGTAAAGATATTACCCGCCAACAATACAAAATGAGGGATAGAACGATCACCATTGAGGCCTAAAGATAACACCAGCCGACGATAAAGATCAGGATTAGACAGAAGCTCACCACAACAGTATAAAGGCTACGCCACCAACCGAGGATAAAGGGCCCTTGGCTCACCACCAAGGAGTATCCACTCTCCAAGGATAAAGATGCCGAAGTGTTTAACATTCAACTCACAAAGAGGAATTCTCATTCATCAACAATAGTCTGAATTACAATGGAGAACACTCCTCTATTAATAGAGGGACTAAGACAAACGAAATAGAAAAAGGAAACAAAGACAAATAATCTAGTCCACCAGCCTTGCACACCCAATAACAGCCCTAAAAGTTCTACTGATATCAAAGGAAACAACTTCAATTAGCCTCCCATTGATATGTCTTTGATTAGGCATCAAATCAACAACAAATTAGGCATCCGGCAAGAGTATATCACGTGGAATCAGCAATCAATTTGCTCAGCAATCAATCCGGTAAATCGCCATGAAATCATCAATCAATCTGCTAAGCAATCAATCTGGTGAATTGCCATGGAATCAGCAATCAATCTAGTGAATCAGCAATCTTATTTGTAAGGGAAATAAACAATACTTTATTATCAACAATCCTAGTCGATAGTCTTCATTTCGGCGTGATCCATCGAAGTAAATTGTGACCAAAATCAGCTTTGGTCTGAATAAACAATGATTGAGTAGAACTTGTGGATGGAATCAAGGACTGCTCAATAAGGTTAGGTGTATCATCGGCGACATAATTAGATGCTCCCGCATCAGATGGCTTCTTCCACCCCAATACTACCTCTTTGTTCAATGGGGCCGCTCCAATCCAGGTTAGATTTGAGTTCGAAGAAGCAACCGGATCGAACCCTCTTCACAACAAGAGATAGCTTCCAAGCTTCAAAGCCAATAGGTCTCCCATGTACCACTGTCCATATTATATATTAATTTACACTTTGAGATTTTACAGAGTGAACCGCGAGAAAATCGAAGACGCGTCTCATTTACAAAAAAAAAAAAACCTATTAATAAACCCAGAAGCGTGCGCATTAATTATAACGAAAAATCGAAGAAACTTCTCATTCCAAAACAACCTTAACATGAAGCGACTATCGACTTCTCCTTCCACCTCGAGCCGACTACTCGATCCACGCCTAGCCTAGCCTCGGCGTTGTTCGTGTCTACCACCATAAGGCGATTACTGAATTCAATCTTCAGCCCCTCCCTGTACTTCAAGTCATCCGTGGGGAAGGGCGCGATGTTGAAGATCTCTGTTCGAAAATCGAAAGCCACAAGTGCTTTGTGACACTTCCGATCAACCGTGAGTAAGAAGATGGCTCTATCCACCCCAATACTACCTCCTTTAGTTAGTTCAATGGGGCCGCTCCAATCCAGGTTAGATTTGAGTTCGGAGAAGCGACCGGATCGAACCTTTTTACAACAAGAGATAACTTCTTAACTTCAAAGCCAAGAGTTCTCCATGTACCACTGTCCATATTATATATTAATTTACACTTTATGATTTTACAGAGTGAACCGCGAGAAAATCGAAGACGCTTCTCATTATAACAAAAAATATATTCATAAGCCCAGAAGCGTGCGTGTAATTATAGCGAAAAATCGAAGAAACATCTCATTCCAAAACAACATTAACATGAAAAGAATATCGACTTTTCCCTCTACCTCGAGCGGACAACTTGATCCGCGCCGAGCTCGGCCTTGACGTTGTTCATGTCTACCACCATAAGGCGATTGCCGAATTCAATGATCTTCAGCCCCTCCCGGTACTTCAACTCATCCGCGGGCAAGGCTATGATGTTGAAGATCTTTGTTCCGAGATCGAAGGCCACTAGTGCCTTGTGACACTTCTGGTCAACCGTGAGGAAGACAATGGCTCCATCCACCCTAATACTACATCCTTCGGTGAGGTCAATGAGGCTGCTCCAATCCAGATTAGATTTGAGTTTGTCGAAGTGACTGGATCGAACCCTCTTCACAATAAGAGATAGCTTCTAAGCTTCAAAGCCAAGAGATCTCCATGTACCACTGTCCATATTATATATTAATTTACACTTTGGGATTTTACAAAGTGAATCGCGAGAAAATCAAAGATGCTTCTCATTAAAAAAAAAAAACCTATTCAAAAGCCCAAAAGCGTGCGCATTAATTATAGCGAAAAATCGAACAAACTTCTCATTCCAAAACAACCTTTGACATGAAACGAATATCAACTTCTCCTTCTACCTCGAGTCGACTACTCGATTCACGCCCAGCCTAGCCTCAACGTTGTTTGTCTCTACCCCCAAAAGGTGGTTGCTGAATTCAATGATCTTCAGCCCCTCTCGGTACTTCCAGTCAACCGTGGGGAAGGCAACGGTGTTGAAGATCTCTATTCCGAGATCGAAGGCCACCAGTGCCTTGTGGCACTTTCGGTCAACCGCGAGAAAGAAGATGGCTTCTTCCACGCCAATAATGCCTTCCTGTTCAATGGGGCCGCTCCAATCCAGGACAGATTTGAGTTTGGAGAAGCAACCGGATTGAACCCTCTTCACAGCAAGAGATAGCTTCCAAGTTTCAAAGTCAAGAAGTCTCCCATGTACCATTGTCCATAGTATATATTAATTTACATTTAGGGATTTTACAGAGTGAACCGCAGGAAAATCGAAGAGGCTTCTCATTTTAAAAAACACTTTTAATAAGCCCAAAAGCGTGTGAATTAATTATAGCGTAAAATTGAAGAAACTTCTCATTCAAAAACAATGTTAACTTGAAATGAATATCGACTTCTCCTTTTACCTCGAGCCGACTACTCGAACCACGCCCAGCCTAGCTCGAACGTTGTTCGTGTCTACCACCACAAAGCGATTACCGAATTCAATGATCTTCAGCCCCTCTTGGTACTTCAAGTCATCCATGGGGAAGGGCATAGTGTTGAAGATCTCAGTTTCGAGATCGAAGGCCACCAGTGCCTTGTGGCACTTTCGGTCAACCCTAAGGAAGAAGATGGCTCCATCCACCCCAATTCTACCTCCTTCAGTAAGTTCAATGAGGCCGCTCCAATCCAAGTTAGATTTGAGTTCGGAGAAGCGACCGCATAGAACCCTCTTCACAACAAGAGATAGCTTCTAAGCTTCAAAGCCAAGAGGTGTCCATGTACCACTATCCATATTATATATTAATTTACACTTTGAGATTTTACAGAGTGAACTGCACGAAAATCAAAGACGCTTTCCATTAAAAAAAACTATTAAGAAGCCCAGAAGTGTACGCATTAATTATAGCGAAAAATCAAAGAAACTTTTCATTCCAAAATAACCTTATCATGAAACGAATATCGACTTCTCCTTCTACCTCGAGCCCATATGTTGGTTATCGAATTCAATGATACCCCTCCCGGTACTTCAAGTCATCCGCGGGGAAGGGCACAATGTTGAAGATCTATATTCTGAGATCGAAGGCCACCAGTGCCTTGTGACACTTTCAGTTAACCGTGAGTAAGAAGATAACTCCATCCAACCCAACACTACCTCCTTCAATAAGTTCAATGGGGCCGCTCCAATCCAGGTTAGATTTGAGTTCAAAGAAGTGACCGGATCGAACCCTCTTCACAACAAGAGATAGCTTCTAAGCTTCAAAACCAAGAGGTCTCTATGTACCACTGTCCATATTATATATTAATTTCCACTTTCGGATTTTACAGAGTGAACCGCGAGAAAATTGAAGATGCTTCTCATTTATAAAAAAACCTATTCATAAGCCCAGAAGCGTGCGCGTTAATTATAGCGAAAAATCGAATAAACATCTCATTCCAAAACAACCTTAACATGAAACGAATATCGACTTCCCCCTCTACCTCGAGCCGACTACTCGATCCACGCCGAGCCCGGTCTCGACGTTGTTCGTGTCTACCACCATAAGGCGGTTGCCGAATTCAATGATCTTCAGCCCCTCCCGGTACTTCAAGTCATCCGTGGGGAAGGGCACAGTGTTGAAGATCTCTATTCTGAGATTGAAGGCCACTAGTGCCTTGTGGCACTTCCGGTCAACCATGAAGAAGAAAATGGCTCCATCCACCCCAATACTACCTCCTTCAGTAAGTTCAATGGGGCTCCAATCCAGGTTAGATTTGAGTTCGGAGAAGAATAAGGTGCCGAACGGATCGAACCCTCTTCACAACAAGAGATAGCTTCCAAGCTTCAAAGCAAAGAAGTCTCCCATGTACCACTGTCCATATTATATATTAATTTATACTTTGGGATTTTACAGAGTGAACCGCGAGAAAATCGAAGACGCTTCTCATTAAAAAAAAAATATTAATAAGCCCAGAAGCATGCACATTAATGATAACGAAAAATCAAAGAAACTTCGGGGCATATGTTAACAGTTTTTGGTTGTGGGCCGAATGTGCATGAACCATCCAACGTGTATTTCATGACCTTTCAATGGTCATGGATAAGATCTCCGACGAAGATGAAATCGTTAAGACACGGCGAAGGGAAAGAGAAGGGGTTGTAGGGCGATTTGATTCACTGCGGCTTTTCAATGTGGGGTGGGGCCCCCATAGAGTGATAGAAAAAGACATGTTGGAGATTGTGTAGAGATTTGGAAATGATGGAAGGAGAGCCGTTGAATGGAGATGGATCGGGTTGGTACCAGTGAGGATGAGTATTACCTTTACCAGCTTATTTAAGGGTTTTGCAACTTCAATTTACGACAACCCATTACCATTTCTAGGAATGAAATGAGAATGAATATTACCTTTTTTTTTCTTCCAATTTCAAGCAGCAATTTGTATTGCTTCAAATTCAGTGTTTCATGAAAAGACTACGCACATAGAGGTCGACTATCATTAAAAAGTTCAAGACAAGATAATTGAGACTCTCACGATCTCCTT
Organism: Lenwebbia sp. NSW1173648; assembly: GCA_029784005.1. Lineage (NCBI taxonomy): Eukaryota > Viridiplantae > Streptophyta > Magnoliopsida > Myrtales > Myrtaceae > Lenwebbia > Lenwebbia sp. NSW1173648. Next base: position 11,950,132 of record JARCGZ010000013.1, read on the forward strand.
AATTGATTGCTAGACAAAGGCCTTCATAAATTGACCAAAACCAGTGGAGGTGGAGGTTAGGAGATTAAAAGGTCCCTCTCACGACTCTATACTCCTCGTGAATAATGCAAACCTAAGCTTACCAAAATTATTGGTAAAAAAGCCGATAATTCATTGATTTTTTACTCGGCAAATCCATATTGATTTTCCAAAGTTATTCTATTTAATTTTGTACCTGAGCTCGTAGAAGATATTAAGTATAGTGCAGTGAACTTATTTTGAACATATTAGCAAGGAGGGACCTTGGGTGTAATTCTTTCATTTCCTTGTTCATTCTTCTTATGGCGGGGAGGGTCATCAAGTGTGCCTTTTCGTTTAATGTAAAAACTAAATGGAAAAAGATCATGCAGCCATAGAACATAAATACGTATTTCACGTAGATACAACATACATACAAGTATTTCACATCCAAATAGGGTTACTATATAACGATACAGACTGACACGAGCATTAAGCAAATTCGACTTCAACATACAAACTTGAATTGTGGATACAAAAGACATCATTCCGAAGCCACAAAATCAGCTAACCAACCACAGCGAAAAGGATTCACATTAAAATCATAAAAATAAATTCTACCCAAGCCTATTTAAACATTGCCAATATTCGACTTCAACATGCAAACTTGAATTGCGGATACAAAAGGCATCATTCCGAAGCCACAAAATCAGCTAACCAACCACAGCGAAAAAGATATACATTAAAATCATAAAAATAAATTCTACCCAAGCCTATTTAAACTTTGCTCTACGATAAGCCTTTGCGATGATTTCCGCCAATTTCCTCATCAAGACCTCACGTTCTGCCTCTATGGCCAACCCCATGATCTCTAAGGCCATCTCCATCAATCCCAAATCTAGCCAAGCCTCCTTCAATTCGTCCAGCTTCTCGGGATCCAAGGCACGCATTCCGATTTATGTTACCTCCCGATCTAATCCCATTTCATTGACCCGCAATAAGGAAGCCACGCTGCTCCAGTCCTCCGGTGGCTTCGTCGGAGTAGCAGAAGACGATGGCCCGGCCCCGTCGTCAGGTCTACTTGTCGAAACAGGATGGCCTCTGCGTCGCGATGCCATGAGGGACGAGAGAGGAGCTAGGAAGCACCGATACTCTCCAAAGGCCTCTGTGTCATATTCGACACTCTCCAACATGCGAATGACACGTGATCAGCGCTTCACACATATCAGTGACACGTGAATCCAATATCTCCACATGTTATTTCGACACGCACGATATCAATTTTAAGCATTTTCAATAAATTATGGGTCAAAATATAAATTTAACAAAAATATATATACTTAAATCATATATCCAGCCATCCCAAAATTAATATACCGAATCAGTCAAAAAAAACTAATCATGAATATCTAATGGAAGAAAGAAACTCGCCGCGGATATTTTATATATACATAATAATATACAATAATATATATTTAATATACAACGTTTTTAACTTGTCGAAGTTCTTTATTTTTTAGAAATGACGTGTCGGCTTGTCGTGTGTCGGTGTTACTTATGAGAGGTTTAGGGTTTGGCTTTTGCGCACGAGGATGGGTTGCAGAGTGATTTGACCACAGCTTTTGAACGGGGAGGTGGGGCCCCCAATGTAGTGATAGATAAGATCTGCTGGACATCGTTTAAATATCCAAAAATGATGGAAGGAGAGCCGTTGGATGGGGGTTGGGTTGGTGCCAGCGAGGAAGAGTGTACCTTCACCAGCTTATTTTAGGGTTTTTTTTGTTTCGTTAAAAACACTTGCCTTAGGGAAGAGCAATGTCACATTAATAATAGCATGAAAAACTGACACTTGCCTATAGAAATATTTTCATGGGTACCACGAAGATTTAAAAGGACGTGGAGTGTGTCAGTTTCCAACCTTTTTCTTGGAGTGATTGAAATTACGTTACAATCCTACGACATATAGAAAACTGAAAGGAGTGGATTTGTAATAATACGTCCATGATGGAATATATTGATGAAAAAGTACGATTGAAAGGCATCATTTGATAGGCTCCACGAAGAAGTGCGTTTGAAAGGGCACTGTCTTCTTATCTATAAGGAAGTTAAAGATAACTTCCGAAGAGGTACGTTACGAGAGATAGCGAATGAACAGAAACGTACAAAAACGAACGTACGTTTTCTCTCCTTCACTCCCTCTCAAAAGAACAAAAACAAAACGAACAAAGGCAAAACATCGTTACTTTAAGAATCGATCGCATTTACGTTATGGAACGTGAATATCTTCCTCTGTGATCATATTCAGACCATCGTGGGTTGAAGATTGAATCGATGACGTGTCGGTGATTCAACGAAGTTCTTGGGCAATTCCGCAATCGAACGTCGATAGACGCTAGTCGTACTTCTTGATGTCAAATTCCAACATTGGTATCAGAGCCTAGGTTTAGAATCTCTGCCTTGTTCAGTTGAGTTTTGGCTTAATCAATACACTGAATTGCATTGAATGAGTACGAACCGGGTGCGAAAAGACAAGTCTCGAGGTTGAACACGTACGTATTGTTCATAGTGTTTCGCGATGTTTCTACCTGATAAAATTTATTTTTGAACACACCATTGGACTCGTCTCGTCGATACGAGAATTTTGAGTGGTCGCAAGCCCCCGATGGACCCCGGACGCATCGTCACGCGCCACAAGCAGCCACAGTGGCAATGACAAAAAAAAAAAATTGAAACGTTGCAAAAAAAAAAATGCGCCAGCGCCCAGGGCTGGCACGTGCCGTCCACGCGCTTGCGCGCAGGCTGGTGCGTGCCGTGCACGCGCCCGTGGGGCTTGCGGGGCTCGTGTTGGGCACGTGCGCCAGGGGGGCAATTTTCTTATATTATTTTTTTTTTCGGGCGTATTTTTTTTTATAATTTTTCCCCTATAGGCATTTATATTTTCGGTTTTGCCCTTCCCTATGTTCTTTATATAAGAAATTGAATATGCGTATGACGTCCAATCGAGGCGTTCTCGATACCTGTATGTTCGTATTGAAAAGCTTTACATTGCGGTATTATATATATATATATACATGTTTGAAGCTTTTAAAGGTATAAAAATGCATATGGATCCCTAAATACGCGTATATTTTGGGCTATTTTTGCACTTTTACCTATATTTCCCTATGGTTAGGAAAGATAGAACCTAGCTTACATGTAAATGACCACTTTTTGATACTGTATTGCATGGTACATAGAGAGCATGTATAAGAGTTTACGTGCATGCAATTTCAGTTCAAAGCAAACTCGAGCAATGGTAGGAGATCATGTTATCTTGTATTCCTCATTTGATTATGATCGATGCATGAATTACTTGTATCATGCTATGCTTATATGATTAAGAGAGAACGTGATCAATGAATCATGTATCTTGATTATTTTTTCTAGTGGGAGTTCGTAGGTTGGTAGAATTCAATGAAATTCTCACCTAGAACTTAAATTTTGTGCGAATTGAACTACATGCATGATAGTGAGACAATCGCAACACAGAAACTGATTGAGAACATAGTGAACTTTCGTTTCAGTGTCTTTTGTCGAATTATCATTTATTTAGGTTGCTTTTTGCTGCAAAATAAATATGTGTGTTAATGTGAAAAATATACTAGTATTAATTCTGCGCTTATTCTGTCTATATATAATTGTCATTGACTATGGCTTCGACATCTAAGACCATTGTGGCTGACCTCAACAAGGGTGAGAAACTGAACGGTGATAATTATGATATGTGGCACCGAAAGGTTCAGTACATCCTTGAAGAGTAAGAGATTTTGGAAACCCTTAACCATACCATGGATGAACTCAAGCATGGAACTTCTGCTCAGCACAGAAGAGATTAAGAAGCTTATCAAACTAGGGAAAAGAAAATTAGCATTGCTCGCATCACGTTGCTGAGCTGTATGCAAGTTAATCTCACGTGTGAATTTGAAGGACTTGAGAATACTCAAAAATTTTGGGATGCCCTGAAAGATAAGTTTGGGGGTATGTCGATTACTAAATTGAGGAATCTCACTGAGTGTTAAACTTGATACGTGAGCTCAAGATAGTAAGTCATACCCTAACTGATGAACAGTAAGTTCAGGCTGTTATCAAGTCTCTTCCTAATAGTTGGGCACATATGTAGATCAACATGACGCATAATGAGAATATCATAACATATGATGATATAGCGCGTCATTTGGAGTTAGAGGATGAGTGCTTAGAGGCTGCTAAATCTTGTACATATGCTTATGCTGCTGAACTTAATTCGCATAAAGTTTCGAGCTTCAAGCGCAAGAGGAACTATAAATTCAACAACAACGGGAAGGAGACTAATCAAGCACCGAAGAGAGTGTAAACCATCCTACGCAAGAAGCGTGGTGGGAAGAAGGACAAGACCAAGATGAAATGCTATAAATATGGCAAGTTGGGTCATTTTGCTCGTGAATGCACTGAGGCGAAAGAGGTACCTAATTACTCTATTTCTTTAAGTAATGCTTTTATTTCTAGCACTGTAATGCTTAATGAATCTCGTCCTATGTGGACTGTAGACTCGGAAGCCACAGATCATGTAGCTAGAGATCGAGGAGCATTAGTGAAGTATCGTTGGATACCACATGGAAATAGATGGATGTATGTTAGAAATAACTTTAGAATTGAGGTGAAAGGTATCGGCACATGTAAATTGAGCTTACGTGGTGGTCGAACTCAATTCCTACATGATGTCCTCTATTCTCCTGATAATCGGCGAAACTTGGTCTTTATAGTTATCTTTCTAAGCTTAGGTTACATTCTGAATTTCCATGGTGATTGTGTTGATATAAAGTTTGGAACCGTTGATTATGGTCATGGTTATGTACTGAATGGTTTTATGTTTTGAGACATTGACTTTGATGTGTTTAATGTCACTATTGATGGTTGTTTTTCCTTTAATTGCATCTTCCAATAATGTGAATATAGATGCAAATGTTTGGCATGTTAAATTGGGTCACATTGGGTTAGAAAAAATGAAAAGATTAGCTAGAGAAGGCCTTTTAGGGTCACTCGCTAATATCGATCTACCCATTTTGTGAACATTGTATATTAGGAAAAACAACTAGAAAATCATTTAGTAAAGGAACTGGGGCTGAACATCCATTGCAACTTGTACATTCTGACATTTGTGGCCCATTGAATGTGAGGGCGACGCATGGAGCCTCATATTTCATCACATTTATAGATGACTTCACGCGATTCGGTTATATTTTTCTGATCTCCCATAAGTCAGAAGCATTGGATTGCTTTAGACAAAATATGAGTTTGGTAGAGAATCAGTTAACTAAAACAATAATTACACTAAGAACCGATCGCAGACGTGAGTATCTATCTGAGCTATTCGAGTCTCTTTTTGATGAAAAGGGTATTATAAGACATTTGACTATTCTTGATATCTCGCAACAAAATGGGGTTGCTAAGAGAAGGAATAAAACCCTATTGAAAATGGTTAAGTCTTTAATAGCACAGGCAAATCAATCGATCTCATCCTGGGAGATGCATTATTGATTGCCGCCTATTTACTTAACCATGTGCCCTCTCAGTCGGTCACTTCCAATCCTTATGAATTATGGATTGGTAGAAAACCATTTTTTATGCAATCTGCGACCTTAGGGGTGCGTAAGATATGTTCACGACTCTTCCCATAGATATGGATAATTAGATCCTAGAGGGAAGAAATGTATCTTCATTAGATACTCTAAACACTTCAAAGGGTATGTGTTCATAGGTGAACAAGCTGATGGAAGTGTGATTGAAATGGAGTCACGAGATGTCACGTTCTTGGAAAACGATTTTCCTAGTAGATGTGAGATTGATAAGGATTTTCAATTATATGAGATGAAAGATCCTGATAACACATCTACTAATGTTGTTGAGGAAAATAGAGATTTACCTCAACATATTGGACCTAGTGGGAGTGTTGCATCATCTAGTGAACTGAATCCACAAGGAGTTCGGTTACGTAACAGGTAATCGTATAAGCGTTCCTCGTCTTTGTTTTGAGATTGAAGGGGATGTGTTTATGATTGCTACACAAAACGATGTAGAGCCTAAGACAATTGAAGAGGCTCTCTCATCCTCTGACAAGGAAGAATGGAGAAATGCTTTGGAAGATGAAATGGAGTTTATGAGAGCAAACCATGTTTGAGACTTGGTTGATCTTCCACCTGGACGCAAGGCTATTAGAAATAAATAGATTTTCAAGATCAAGCGTAGGGCAGATGGATCCGTTGAAAAGTATAAGGCTCGCCTTGTAGCGAAAAGATATACTCAACAAGAGGGCATAGACTATGGGGAAACCCTTATCACATGTTGTAAGGTTTGCCTCTATATGCCTTATCCTAGCTATATTCGCAAATTTGGACTTAGAATTACATCAAATGGATGTAAAGACCGTATTTCTCAATGGAGAACTAGATGAGGAAATCTATATGAAGCAATCGGTAGGTTTCATAGCTAAAGGTTAGAAGCGAAAAGTTTGCAAGCTTCATTGTTCGATATATGGCCTTAAGTAGTCATCTGGACAGTGGTACCTTCGTTTTCATTGAGACATAACTTCTTTTGGGTTTCGATAATCGAAGAAGATCACTGTGTGTATGCCAAACAGTCTGAGGACAAAGTTGTGATTTTTTCACTCTATGTGGATGATATTCTATTAGCTGGGAATGATAAGGGTTTGGTTATCACCATAAAAAAAATGTGTTCTTGCTTAATGAAGGTGCAATTTCTTGGAGAAGCAAGAAACTGACATGTACAGCTCTATGTACGATGGAGGCTAAATTTAATGGCATGTTCTGCTGCAGTGCAAGAAGCAATTTGGCTAAAACATTTTTGGAAATTTTAGCCATTGTCACTGATGTTCCAAGACTAGTGACAATTGATTATGATAGTCAAACAGATATTGCCTATTGCCTATGTGAAAGATTCTAAGTATCATGGTACGACAAAGCGCATTGACATAAAGAATAACTTCATTAGAGATATGATGAGACTAGCATAAACACACATATATTATTGAAAGGTATGTCACCAGGCAATGATTGGCTCACTCACACGTGTAATCGCCTCAAGCGCTGTAGTAAGCGAGTTGAGATGAGACGGTATGGACGAAAGATGCTAGAACAGCAAATTCGGTATATAATATATTTACGTCACCTTAATTGGAATCAAGATGAGGTCTATGATTAATATGTGATAAGACCGAACATGATAGTCCCACAATCATGTATGCCTGATAGAAGCCAGATGTGAGTGCTTAATTGGGCGCCATTGAGAGCGAGCTAATATAGCACTCGGGCTAAACATATGTACGTGAGAAGCATGTGACTATGTTTAGGCTAAGATCCGTATAATGGATATGTTTTGATAAATGACATACGCTCTTATGGAAAGAGAAATCCGCTATAGCATGTAATTCATACTACATGTGCTTTATTCGACCGATAAAGGAGTTGAGTATAATTATCCCTATTTACTCATCATGTGAGACCTTGAGGTAATTTATGAATTGATTACCTCATTTTGTACCCTATGTTACTTCTAACTATGTTCTCAAAGTGACGGATCAATGTTGCAGCTTTAGCATGTTACCGACGGTTATGAAATTAATATGGCTTTATGGGACATGTCTAGGAAAGTAGTTGTTCTGAAATGGAGAGAGATATGAGTGCGAAGGAAGACTATTGTTGTTTTACATCTACCACATGTATTTACCGGTCGACCAATTATATCGCCGATTGTGGATGCGGATGTAATTGTAAAGACATGGTGGGTAAAGAATAGTCAAGTATAGCCTTTAAGGGATAGGTATACTTGGACTGATGTAACAAAATATGTCTGGGGTACTGTGACACGTTATTTTTCTTTTTGGGGTTGTAGTTGTTATGTATTCCTAACATGTGCATAACTGAGCTCCCAAATGCATGTGTACTCACTGGTCGCACGACATATTTGCAAGTATGAATTGATTCTAAAGTAGATGATGTTGAATGCCTTACATTCTTGATAGAGAATTATCAAGCCCAGCATGTCCGAGTGGGAGATGTAATATTACGTCCATGATGGAGTATATTGATGAAAAAGTACCATTGAAAGGCACCATTTGAGAGGCCCCACGAAGAGGTGCGTTTTGAAAGGGCACCGTCTTCTTATCTATAAGGAAGTTAATGATAACTTCCGAAGGGGTACGTTATGAGAGATAGCGAATGAACAGAAACGTACAAAAACGAACGTATGTTTTTTTCTCCTTCACTCTCTGTTGGGAAATTTACGGATAAATAATGGAATCATACTTTAAGGCGTGATAACACTCTCTTTAAGGATTTATTTGCCCCACAACGTTGCTAATGATTTTTGGCAAATATTCTCCAGGATACAACAAAGTCTCGGTGAGAATAGCAGATAGCAATTCTGATAATTCTTCAGGATCTCTCAAGGGAAACAATTGGAAATAATAGCTATATCTCTCGTTCGGAAAGAAGCGACAAAATGGAAGAAGAAGTTTTGAAAAAATTTGAAGAGTAAAATGAAGAGAGTCGTAGTGAGAATATATAAGTGAAGAGAAGACAACTCTTCATTCTAAAAATAACTATATTCAAACGCATCTCTTCATTCCCAAAGGAGGTTAATTCGAACACAACCCTTCATTTCCAAAGGAAGTTAATTCGGACACAACTCTTCGTGTCCGAACCGGTAGTTACATCCGAATAGACACAAACACTCCAAAGGGTATAAGAAATTAATATAAATTCAAAATTAAAAATTAAAAAAAAATAATTGTAAAGCCTTTGCGAACAGTCGCACTGTTTCAAAATGATTATTTTATTATTAAATTTGAAATAAAAAATAACTATAATTCCTTTGTGAACAGTCGCACTGTTTCGCTAGAACACAACAGTTATTAATAATATTTATAATAATAATTTCAAATTTCAATAAACAAAGAATAGTAATTGTTGATTAGTGCCAAATCTAGCCCACGTGCGCACTCACATCCTTTCAATGTGGGACAAGGCACCTCTTAGTTTGTTTTACAAACAAACTACCAACAATCCCCCACTTTATTTGTAAAATAAAATTACAAAATAAAATTTCTCAAAATATACAGCCAACATTTCCATGAGATTAATATACCTACATAAAGTCTTTTTCGAGTTAAACCTTTATTTAGTGCAAGTATCTCAAAACTCTATCAGAGTTATAAGTAGCTTAACTTTAAACTTGTTACTCTATGTAATAGAATCGGATATACCGCACATATACTAACCTCTTGTTTCAGCGAGAAGTTCATATTTACTCAACACTATTATGGCCTTGTGCTTGTACCTGTTTCATGAGCTCTCTAGAAAGCAACACTAACTTTCGTAAGAAGCGGCACCACTTCTAAGCCCATATAGGTTAAGTATTTCCACGTGTTTCTATTACTAATAAACACGTTACTAAATCGTATTTTACTTCATTAAGAGTATAACTCAACCTCTAAAACGTAACAGACGATACCGACTTCCCATGTCCAGGCTAATGTCAGCATCAAATAATCACTTTCAGTAACTTGTTTTTACCCATTAAACCTTATAACTAGTTATATGCTAGTATTAGGTCGGGTTACCATTACTGGTGATTTTAATCAAAGGGTTTCAACCACATTTCTTTTGATGTCACCCTTACCACATCTCTTGAAAGAGCCTTTATAAAGGGATCCGCCAGATTCTTGCTTGACCTCACGTAAACAATTGTTATGGTACCATCCTGAATCAATTGTCTCACGTACTCATGCCTTAGGCTAATATGTCTAGACTTTCCATTATAAGTGCTACTATAAGCTCTTGCCAAAATAGACTGACTGTCACAATGAACAGAAATATGAGGCATGGGACTAGGCCATAATTTGATGTCCAACAACAAATTTCTTATCCATTCAGCCTCTTTCCCACTTGCTACTAAAGCAATAAATTCAAATTTCATTATTGAGTGAGTTATGCATGTTTATTTCTTGCTCGTCCAAGATACAACACATCCACCTAACATGAAGACCTATCCAAAAGTGGAATGTTTATCTCCCACACTTGTAATCCAACTAGCGTCGGAGTATCATTCTAATATAGCCGGATAATTATTATAGAACAATCCTAAATTTTTAATTCTCTTAAGGTAACCAAAAATTCTGGTGACAGCATTCCAATGTTCTATACTTGGATTACTAGTGTATCTACTCAACTTACACACGAAAAAAGCAATATCAGGTCTAGTATAATGTATCACATACATTAAAGACTCTATAGCACTCGCATATTCAAGTTGTGCTACTGCTTTACCAGTATTATAATTTAATCTGATACCGGTATCAAACGGAGTACTCATTTCTTTGAAATCAAGATGTTTAAATTTATTTAACATCTTTAGTTACATTGGCTCAAAGAATAACCCCCACTGTGCTTTTTAACTTTAATACCTAAGATAGTATCTACGTCACCCAAATCTTTTATTTTAAAGTTTGATGTTAGATACTTCTTAGTCTCAATGGCTCTAGTCATATTTGTTCCAAAGATAAGCATATCATCAACGTATAAGCAAATTAAAACACCATAGTCTTTAGTGAATTTAGAATAAATACACTTATCATCATTATATGCTGAAACCACTAGACAATATGACTGAATCAAATTTCTCATGCCATTGTTTTGGTGCTTGCTTAAGCTCATAAGGAGATTTAATCAATTTACATATTTTCCTCTCATTTTTAGGAAGAACAAAACCCTCTCGTTGTTCCGTGTAAATTTCCTCATTTAAATCTCCATTTAAGAAAGCAGTTTTGACATCCATTTGATAAACGCAAATTTCAAAATTGGATGGCAAAGCAAAAGATTTTGAATAGATGTTATACGTGCTACTGGAGCATACGGATCAAAATACTCTATTTCTTCCTTTTGTCTATACCTTTTAGCTACTCAAAGAATGCAACATCTCTTGATTCTATAATGACATTTGACTCTTAATCAAGAAGCCTAGAAGCTTTACTATTTTCCGCATATCCAATGATTTTTTTTATAGCTCTAGGACCAAGTTTCGTCCTTTTAAAGTTAGGAACTCTATAGTATGCCAGACACCCACACACTTTAAGGTATGACAAGTTTGATTTTCTACCTTTCCACAATTCATAAAGACTGATGTTATTTCTCTTGGATAGTATTCTATTACGAATATAACATGCAACAAGGAATTCCTCTCCTCATAGATTAATTGGTATTACACAACTACAAAAACTACCAACTAAAGGAGGGCCATTGATCCACCTTTCAGTGAACATTGCAATAAACAGCAGAGTTCGCTCTAACATAACCAACCTAAATGCTGGTTCGACACATCCCTTAAACTCTTCCTAGTTACTAGCATCAAAGTCCAATTAGGAAATCATGAACCAAAATATACATCGTTATGCTCATATGTACTCAACATTAGCATAGATCATGCTTACGTGCTATTACTGTAATCATAACAATGAATTATTGCTTTGCAATTTAACATAGATACAAATACCTTTTATCATCACGAGTTAACATGCCATTGAATTCACATATATCGCTATGCACCAAATCCAATAAATTCAAATTTCTTTTAACACAAGGAAATGGTTTCTTTGTTAATTTAGACATAGTACAAATTTCACATTTATCAAATTCATCATTCTCATGTGTCACAGACTTTCTCATAATTCCCACCGGTTAATCCAAGAGGCCTTAAATCTCAGAAACAGTAAAGCCATGTGAATATGGGACGAAAATCCTCTCCCACGATACTTAAGAACAAACTTCACTTTGTTCTTTGGCATTTAATAACTGCATTATAAGAGTTGTTCTGACTTCCTATAGCAGTCAAACAGTCAAAAAAGGACACATGTTGGCACAAAAGAAAAATACCTCATAGGTGCTCCCTACACCAGCCGCTCCATAATAGGCGGGATCGTTACACTAAACATATACGTAGTGCGATAAATCTTCTTCTCATCGAGCCCCTCGTCCTCATTCTCAGGCTTAAAATTACTGGACGGCATTGCGTCCAACACTCCCACAATTTGTGGCTCGAAACCCATATCAATCATCCTCATCAAGAGCAACATGACGCCTCTCCAGACAATCAATCAAATGTCCTGGTGTTGCTACCACAAGCCTCACATGCATCCCCAATCCTAAACCCCTGCTCCTCAATTGACTGCCCATCAAAAATTGAAACTACCATAGTCCCCATAAAATGGGCGAACTTCATAGTTTCCTCCACAATTTGTTGAGCGAGTTCACATGTCGATGCCATCACAATAGCGTAAGGTCTTTCGGCCTCATTCTCCTTAGTCAGCGGAGCTAACCTCGCTCAAAACAGGAACCCAGATGGGGAATCACCAACCAACCTGCAACTACAACAATGGAGACAAACAATATGGCCGATCAGACATCCGTCGGGTTCTTGTCCTCGGACAAGTACTCGTTTAGACGCTCCAAACTCGCGAACGCCCTCGTACACGGCCATTAAAGCCTGCCCACGACGTACGAGTCTCCCCAAGGTACTTGGCAAGAAAGGAGTTCTCCTTGCCTCGCCAAGAGTCACTCTTGACACCAGTTCAATCATCCCTTTTATGACAAAGCATTCTCAATTTAGTTATGAGAGCTTCAAAGGGTATAATACACTAAGCCACAAAGTGGTATGCTCCATGGCAGATTCCAAACCCTGTCTGATGGGGTCACACTTCTAAAAGTGTTGAAACAAATCTTACAAGAAAGGTTTCAGGTTCTTGCACTGAGCATATGCACTTGTACCGTTTCACAACTTCCGGTAGCGTCAACTGGATTACCATTTTTTTTTTTGTGATCCACGAAGTAAAACTTGTTGAGAAAACCTTCCTTTCTGAATATTTTGATTCTGACAAAACTATCCTTCTTGTGAAGATAATCTGGTTAATGCAAATAAGTTTTTATTGCAGGGATGAGCATGTGAACAAAAGCTTATAATGTTCCAAAACTGGCGTTTAGACTCAAGGAGTAATCGTCGCGCACTTGCTTCTAAGATAGTTGAAGTTTAGTATTCAGACGGAGAACCGTGTTGTCTCTGAAGAATTCAGAAGGAGGTTCGTGTTGTCTCTGAAGACTTCAGAAGGAGATTCATGTTGTCTCTGAAGACTTCAGAAGGAGGTTCGTGCTGCCTTTGAAGACTTATCTCGAGAAGTTTTATGTGTCACGTTAGCAAGAACTTTACAGAAGCTCAGAGTCACTGTTCTAATCTGTTCAGATTCAGAGAGTCTCTTTAGTTCAGAAGACTGCTTCTGAATAGCGTTCAGATTCTGCAATATCTCTCTGCCAGATTCTGAAGACCCATGTTTGGCAGGTTTCCGGTTTGGCCGCGTCTTTTTATGGAAGTCTGTAAGATTTGATTGACAGGATTATTTTCCAATCAAATCAGGAGAATATCCTCAATTGGATATTACCTTCCATGGACAAGATATCTTGAAGATTTGGATGAACTCTATTTATGAAAACTAAAGATTTGGTTGTATGGGTGACTGAATCTGAAGGGTTCAGACTCTACTCCAACGGCTACTAGATCGTCCCATATACAGTCTCGGTCAATCAAGATTGATGTCGTCAAATTAGAGATTGAGGAGCGATCGTTTGAAGGACCTTGGTAACGGCTAGTTCAAGGTCGAAGGAGTATAAAAAAATATCAATGGTGACTGTTACGAGGGAGTTCATGAACTTAAAATTCCAAAGTGCTGAGTTGTTCAGATTCACATTCTCTTGTTCTTGTGAACTTAAAATTCTTAGTCTTGAGAGGTTCCTTTATAAGAGTGATTAGAGTGACAACTCTTGTAACCTTTCATCGACTTATAGTGGAATCCAGCCGATCGGCTATCATCGTGGGAGAGTGAAAGTAGGCTTGCTAAAGTCGAACCACTATAAACATTGCGTGTAATTTCTTTTTCCCTAAACTCATCTTACTGTGTTTAGTTTATCTGCACGTCTTTTTACTGATCTCATTCAGTTTATGTTCTGAACCTATTAATTTCCGCATTAATTTCAAAAAGTATTCAGAATCATCTATTCACCCCCCTTTAGGTGATATTGATAGATCCAACAATTGGTATCAGAGCCTGGTTGCTCATTATTTTGAAGTGTTTTACTTCAGAGCTAACGATCTATCATGTCTAGCAATAATTTCATAGGAACCAGTGATGCTCATTTCAGCAACAAACCATCTTATTTTGACGGGAACGACTACAATATGTGGTGCAACAAAATGAAGTGGTTCTTCAAGGCATCAGATGATCTGATGTGGGATGTTGTTGTCAATGGAGTAGTTCCTGTTGTAACAGCAACTCCTTCCATTGGAAATGAAGGAAACAATAATACAAATGCTACTGCAACACTATCAGATTTTGAAAGAGCAAAAAGACAAGGACTCGATTCTAAAGCTATGCATGCACTTTTCTGTGCATTATCCATTCCTCTATATAATCGAGTTGCAGAAGAAGATTCAGCCAAAGCTATATGGGACAGACTTCATGTCACATACTAGGGAACTGACAGAGTGAAAGAAACAAATCTTAACATTCTGCGAAGTGATTACGAAGCCTTCAAAATGAAGCACGATGAATCAATTGCTGAAATGATTGACAGGTTTCAAATCTTAGCAAGTGGTCTCGCAAGGCAAGACGCTCTTGTAGCAGAACCGATGCAAGTCAGAAAGATCCTTCGAGGACTTACAGATGACTGGAATTACATCAAGCCATCAATACAGGAATTTCAAATAATCAGACCTCTATCTATTGATGAGATAGTCGGAACTTTACAGTCATATGAGACTGAGCGTACCAACAAAACAAGAGATTCAAAAGGTAAGAAGTCCATTGCTTTAAAATCTGAAATTGACTTTGAAATGCCAGATTCAGAAGATGAAGATGAAGACGATGAAGAACTTGCTCTCATGGTGAAGAAGTTCAGAAAGATGGCTCGAAGAGGTAGAAACCTCAAAGGGAAGAAATCATTCAAAAAGAATGATCGGAGACAATCGAGCAATGACAAACAGAAGACAAAGATGTAATCTGCTTCCATTGTAAGAAAGCATGACACATCAAACTCAATTGTCCGCTTCTGAAGAAAGATAAGATCAAGTATGAGAAATACAAAAAGGCATTGAAGGCAGAAACTCTAAGTGATTCTGAAGATAGCGAGGATGACTATGCTAACATATATCTTATGGCAAAGTCAGATTCAGATGTTGAGGTACATCCTTCTGAAATACCAGATGAAGTGTCTAAATACATTGATGAGTTGTGCTCAAATTACAAAGAAGCTCTTAAAAAGGTTTCCATTTTGAAAAAGAAAGTTTCCTCTTTGAAACAACAGAATGATTCTCAAAAAGACAAGATTGCATTTTTGCAAAGGGAATTTCATCAAATCAAGGAAAATCGTGATTTGATCTTGAAAGAAAATGATTCCTTGAAAACCAAGATTGAAAATACTTCAAAGAAATTTTTCCAAAGTTCAAAAAACTTGGAAAACATTATTTCCAGACAAATTTCTTATGGTAACAAATCTGGTCTTGGTTTCAAAAAGGAAAATAACTTTAAAAATAAATTTTCGGAAACAAATGACAAGATTTCCCATAAACCTTCCAAATCTGCATATCAACGGCATTTCCAAAAGCAGTTTACAAAATCCTTTTATCCAATGCACTATGAAAACTGCGGTGCTAGAAATCACATTAGAAATAATTGCATGATGGTATGGAGACCTATTAATAGAAAGATATCTATTGTGACTAACTCAGATGAACCCAAGAAAACTTGGGTACCAAAGAAATAGTGAGTTACGTTCTACTTGCAGGTACCAAGGAAGAGAAAAGACAAATGGTTTCTGGATAGTGGATGCTCAAGTCACATGACTGGTGATCCAGAAAAATTCATTCAACTTTCAGATTACAATGGTAGAAGTGTGTCGTTTGGTGGAAAGAATAAAGGCAAAGTGGTTAGCCAAGGCACTGTAAAAATCAGAAATCTCACGATCGACAATGTCTCTCTTGTCAAAGGATTAAAATACAACTTGATTTCAGTAAGTCAACTCTATGACTTTGGTAATCAAATTTATTTTCAAGACTTAGAATGCTCAGGTGTGAGCAAAGACAAGAAGCAAACTTTCACTAGTCGACGTCATGGAAATATCTACCTTCTGAACGTTGATTCTGAAGACATCAAGTGTCTTATTTCTATCAAAGATGAATCTAAACTATGGCACAGAAAGCTAGGACACATCAGTATCAAACACATCTCGAAGCTATCATCCAAGAAACTAGTTCGAGGTTTACCACAATCAAAGTTTGAGAAATCAAAGCTTTGCTCAGCCTGCACACTTGGAAAACAGGTAAAAAGCTCTTTTAAATCTGTTAATCATGTATCTACTGAACGTGTTCTGTAGATGCTTCATATGGATATCTTTGGTCCTAACAGAACATTAAGTCTTGGAGGTAAGAAATACTGCCTTGTTATAGTTGATTATTACTCAAGATTTACATGGGTTTTATTTCTTGCGCACAAAAATGATGCTTTCTCATTCTTCTCCAAATTTTCTAAAAGATTCAGAATGAGAAAGGTTACTCTATTTCCTGCATCAAAACTGATCATAGGGGAGAATTTGAAAACCAAAGTTTCTCTAATTTTTGTGATGAGTTTGGAATTCAGCATAATTTTTCATCTCCTTATACACCTCAACAAAATGGGGGTAGTGGAGAGGAAAAATCGTTATCTACAAGAAATGGTGAGAACTCTCTAGATCGAAAGTAAAATTGCATCACATTTCTGGGCAGAAGCTGTGTCAATAGCATGTTACATTTTAAACCGTGTTTCTTTAAGACCAATCGTTGAGAAAACTCCATATGAACTTTTTAAAGAGAGAAAATCAGATTTAGCATACTTTCGTGTGTTTGGTTGTAAATGCTTCATTCTGAAGAATGCAAATGATCGAGTTGGTAAGTTTGATGAGAAGTCGGATGAAGGAATATTTCTGGGATATTCTACAACGAGCAAAGCATACAGAGTCTACAACAAAAACTCTCGATGTGTTGAAGAATCAATGAATGTCAAGTTTGATGAAAATATTCAAATTCAGAATGATCAATCTGAATATGTTCAAGTTTCGTCACTCCATCAAAGTTTAGAACCAGAAGAAAACTCAGAAGAGATTCATGCTTCTGAAGATGTTCAGAATCAAGAAACAAGCCTACAAACCGCAAAAGAACCAGAGGGGATACCATCTGAATCTAATGATCCAAGTGATGCTCAAGACGAGAAATTCAACAGAAACTGGAAACATAAATCCAGTCACCCCAAGGAACTTATAATGGGAACTTGGATGAAGGAATCAGAACCAGATCGAAATTCAAGGAAGCAATGATCAATATAGCATTAGTTTCTGAAATTGAACCTAAGGGGATTGAAGAAGCTCTTACTGATGAAAATTGGATCAATGCAATGCAAGAAGAACTTCATCAATTCAAGGTCAATAATGTCTGGGAGCTCGTTTCAAGACCCAAAAATCGTCCTGTAATAGGAACAAAATGGGTGTTTAGAAATAAGATGGACGATAGAGGAAAGGTGGTTAGAAACAAAGCAAGACTTGTAGCAAAGGAATATTTTCAAGAAGAAGGAATAGATTACGATGAAACCTACGTACCAGTTGCCAGGTTAAAGGCTATAAGGTTACTTCTTGCTTATGCTTGTTACAATGACTTTAAACTTTTTCAGATGGATGTGAAAAGTGCATTCCTAAACGGTTACATCAAAGAAGAAGTCTATGTCGAGCAACCACCTGGCTTCGAGGAACCAAGAGGAAAGGATCTCGTATATTCCCTGAAGAAAGCTTTATATGGATTAAAGCAAGCACCTCGTGCTTGGTATGAAAGGTTAAGCAGCTTTCTATCTAAATAAAAGTTCGCTAAAGGTAATGTTGACACTACTCTCTTTATTCAGAAGCAGGGTAAGGACATTCTTATTGTTCAAATTTACGTTGATGATATTATTTTTGGCTCTTCTAATGAATATCTTTGCAAGAACTTCTCTAAAGTAATGCGGGATGAATTCGAAATGAGCATGATGGGAGAATTAAGGTTCTTTCTTAGACTTCAGATTCAACAAACCATGAAACGAATATTCATCCATCAAGAGAAATATGCTCTTGAAATTATCAAGAAATTCAGTTTAGAGAATTGCAAGAAGACGGAAACTCTAATGTCTCATTCGTCTAAACTTGATAAAGATGAACAAGGAAAAGAAGTTGATCAGAAGCTATATCGCAGTATGATTGGATCGCTTCTATATCTCACTGCATAAAGGCCAGATATTCTTTATAGCGTTTGCTTATGTGCAAGATTTCAGACATGTCCAAAAGAATCGCATCTTACAACAATCAAAAGAATTATCAAATATATTGGAACATATCCAGCTTATGGTCTTTGGTATTCAAAGGATTCTGATTTCATTCTGAAGGGATATTCAGATGCAGATCTCGCCGGATGTAAAATTGACAGGAAAAGCACTTCTGGAAGCTGTCAACTTATGGGAAATATGCTTATTTCTTGGTATTCCAAAAAGCAAAGCACAGTTGCTCTCAGTAGAGCAGAAGCAGAATACGTATCTTTTGGAAGTTGTTGTGCTCAGATCCTATGGTTAAAACAACAACTAAGAGACTATGGAGTTGAGAATTCAAATGTGGAGATCATATGCAACAATACAAGCGCCATAAATTTAACCAAGAATCCTATTCTTCATTCAAGAGCGAAGCATATCGAGATCAAACATCATTTCCTTCGCGATCATGTTCAGAATGGAAATGTTCACATTCAGTATGTTGATATGAAGAATCAACTCACAGATATATTTACTAAACCTCTTGATAAAGAGTCTTTCAATTTTATCCGAAACGAATTAGCCATTACTAATCCTTTTTCTTAAGATATATTGAGAACGGGTCACTTGAAATTGTTCAGAAGCAAAATGCTCAGAAGCAGAGTTCAGAAGCAAAACTGCTCAGAAGCAGAGTTCAGAAGCAAAATTGCTCAGAAGCAGGATTTAGAAGCAAATTTGCATAAACTATGTTCAGAAGCATATTTTTAGTCCTTCAGAAGCAAGATTAGTTAATCCTACACTTCTTTATATTTAGAAACTTGTGGTAAGGCAAGAATCCAAGGTACGTTCTCTAAATTACGTTCTCTAATTTCTAAATATATGCCTCGTTGATTTATTAGAATAACTCAGTACTTTAGATTGATTTTATTTTATTGATTTTATTTTATTGATTTTATTTCCAAAAATAACCACTTTACAGTTTTTCAAAACTTTCGAAAGGTCTCGAACCGGCACCTCTATCAAATATCACAATCTCCTTTCAAACCCTAAAAACTTACTTCTCTCTCAGATTACATTCCTTCTCGTTCACTCAAAATCTTTCTCTCCAAAAATTCCAACTTTCTCATACATGGCTCCGAAATCATCTTCTACCATGAAGAAAGTAGCAGAAGAAGGTGTAAGTCAGAGAAGGAAATCGTCAAGGTTGACGAAGGGCAGAAAAGCTCGTATCACTAAATCTATTGATATCTCTAGGTCTGATCACGAAGATGAGAGACTCATTACTCAAAGGAAATCAGGTTTGTCTCAGTCCGAGTTCGACGAAAGAGTCGCTCTAGCTCTCTCTATCAAACCTATGTATGATTCTTTTAAGAACATTGGTTCCAATGATGGAAATGTCAAGTTGTTGTTGAATGTACACAAGTTTGCAAGCGAGAAAGACTTTCTTGCTATATTAAAACTTCCTCTGCAAATTGTGACACCTATTGCTCCTATTATTCCTGAGAATGTATCTCGGAAGGGCAAAGAAAAGGTTGTGGCAACTAGAGTCGCAAAACCTAAAAAGTCTCCATCCAAGAGCATCGTTATCAGAGAGACTATAAGAGAAGAAAGTGAAACCAAGGGAAGGCCTGACGACGACGATGATGTGTTGATAAAAGACTTTAAGAGAGTCAGAGGGATTATCAAGGACAAGAACTATGAAAGCAAACTGTTTTCAAGTCAGTTGCATTGTGGCAAATTCGAGTTACTGAAGGAAAGAGGAGTTATACCCCACGGGGTATTTGATCTTAAGTATTTTGATAGGGTTGGTATCCCTATAAGGAAGCATCTAGAGCAGATGAAGTTGAGAGATTTTGCAACTGCATGGAGGCTAATTTTTCCAGATTTAGCAGCTTACTTTTATTCAAGCTTGTGTTTCGAAAATTTTGATTCTCTGTTTTATACGGTTGAAGGAGTCTAATATCATCTGCATGTCAGAGAACTAGCAATTTTAATGGGAGTTGATGAAATGGATTTTGTGCCCATTGATGTACAACATGATGATGCCTACAGTTTTCTAACTAGAAAATAGAGTTATTCCAGAGATTTCAAGGCACACATTGCTTACAATGACTTCCCATTGAAGCACATTGTAATGCACAAGGTTATCATTGAAAGTTTAAGACCCAAAGCTGCTTCAAAAATAGACATTTTGAAGTATGAAGCCAAGCTGATGTGGGGACCGTTGAATGGTTGCAAACTCTCTCTGTCACACACTGTTCTTCTCCACATGTACAGGACTGTGCAAAAGACAAAAGGATAATTACTCTACGCAGGGTTAATCTATCGGATCATGTTCTTCTACAGAGTCAAGATTCCTGGTGAGGTCCTTCAGAATGAAACTCAAATTATGGTAGCTAGGGAGTCTATGATTTAGAAAATGGGTTTTAGATAGACTGTTGATGGATGGATGAATAAGAACAAAGAGGCTGTCCTGGTTGAGTTAGAAGAGAAGAATACAGAGAGTGAGAGATTAGCAAAGAGAATGAAGACAGAGGCCAGAAAAGGAAAGCAGACCACTGTTCAGAGTGAGTCTTCAGAAGAAAAAGAAGCAGAAGAAGAAGAAAGTGTATCATCTAAAGATGAAGAGAGGACCCCTACTGTCCTATCAGAAGGAAACATCGAGTCAGAAGCTGAAGAGATTGCTGAAACAGCAAATGAGCTGGAGGATCCTATGGACAAAGAAGAGGATCCCCATAAAACTCATGAGAGTGAAAATGTAGAAACTGATGAAACCACTGGTGACAAGGCAGAAAAAGAAGCTAAGCTTGCTACAAGTGAATATGTGGAGATAATGGAGGAGCAACTGGATGACAGAACGACCATTGAGGTTCTGGTTGCTCGAGAACAAAAAAAGAAGTCCTCATCACCACTTGAGGACATGGAGATTGATAAATCTGATGACTTTGCTGTCACAGCTGGAGGATCAATAGGAGTTACTCCTGTTAAAACAGCTCAGATTCAGGGGGAGCAACCTAAAGAATCTGCTGTTTTGCATGAACAACCTGAAGAAACTGCTGTTCAAACTGAAGTTGTTTAGAAGGATAAGGCTGTTAAAGAAAAGGAAGAATCCAGCAGAAAAGAACAACATGAGGAACCTAATGTTGATCAGACTGAAGACATTCTGACTGCTGTTGTTCAGAAGGAAAAAGCTATTGAGGAAAGTGCTGTTCAGAAGGAACAACTTCCAGAGAAAATATCTGAAAAGCTACCCACAGAGATTGAATCTACTTCTGCTGAAGCTGTTATAATCATTCCAGATTCAGCACCTGAACAGACTCAGGGGGAGATAAACTCGCAGAGAATTCTGGATTCAACTTCAAAGGGTAAAGCTCAGATGATAGAAGAAGAAGACCAACAGACTTCTGCAGGGATATTGAATGCTTCGCAAAGTCTTGTTCAAATGGAAGTTGAAAAACTTAGGGTAAAAGTTATGCAGAGGATGGACAGAATGGAAATGAAAATTGAAAAGAAGATAAACAGGTTTGAGGAAATGCCTCACAAATACTATCGCCTTTTCTGCTCTGAGATGGCCAGCATTGGTACTTACACACTGATCAGAGATGAAAGGATCAGCAAAGAAGTTCCAGAGATGCAGGAACTCAAGGAATTCGCAACCTATATAACTGATATGGGCAAATCTGTTGAAGCTGCTCAGAGAGATGATGAAGAGCATGTTGATGTTCCCTCCTCTTCCTCAAAACAAAATCCACCTCCGTCATCTTGAATTTGTTTTTCAAACTATCCGTATTTATTTTTATTTTATCTTTGTCGGATGTTCCATTTCTGTGCACCTTGGCTATTACGTACTTCTTATAATATATGTGTGAATCTCAGATAATGTATGTGCTGATTGCCATTTGCTGATGACAAAAGGGGGGAGAAGACACCTCATCACGTTCATATTGCAGGATATACACATACGCGAATTATACTTATGCGCTCAAACGAATTCAACAACGTATACAACATATGGTGATATCCTTCTATCACTCAAAGTGCATATCTTATATATTCAGATGTACATTCTTTTGAAAAGATTCAATTGAGTTATATATTTACATTATCAGTGAAATATTTTTCGAGCTTAACTTTGATACAAACATTTTTCATATATATAAACTTTTATTGAGAAAGTTTTGTCATCATCAAAAAGGGGGAGATTGTTGAGAAAACCTTCCTTCTGAATATTTTGATTCTGACAAAACTATCCTTCCTGTGAAGAGAATCTAGTTAATGCAACTAAGTTTTTATTGCATGGATGAGCATGTGAACAAAATTTTATAATGTTCCAAAACTGGCATTCAGACTCAAGGAGTAGTCGTCGCGCACTTGCTTCTGAGATAGTTGAAGTCTAGTATTTAGATGGAGAACCGTGTTGTCTCTGAAGACTTCAGAAGGAGGTTCGTGTTGTCTTTGAAGACTTCAGAAGGAGATTCATGTTGTCTCTGAAGACTTCAGAAAGAGGTTCATGCTGCCTCTGAAGACTTATCTCGAGAAGTTTTATGTGTCACGTTAGCAAGGACTTTACAGAAGCTCAGAGTCACTGTTCTAATCTGTTCAGATTCAGAGAGTCTCTTTAGTTCAGAAGACTGCTTCTGAACAGCGTTCAGATTCTGCAATATCTCTCTGCCAGATTCTGAAGATCCACGTTTGGCAGGTTTCCGGTTTGGCTGCGTCTTTTTATGGAAGTCTATAAGATTTGATTGACAGGATTATTTTCCAATCAAATCAGGAGAATATCCTCAATTGGATATTACCTTCCATGGACAAGATATCTTGAAGATTTGAATGAACTCTATTTATGAAAACTGAAGATTTGGTTGTATGGGCGATTGAATCTGAAGGGTTCAGACTCTACTCCAACGGCTACTAGATCTTCCCATATACAGTCTCAATCAATCAAGATTGATGGCGTCAAATCACAGATTGAGGAGCGATCCTTTGAAGGACCTTGGTAACGGCTAGTTCAAGGTCGAAGGAGTATAAAAGAAGATCAATGGTGATTGTTACGAGGGAGTTCACGAACTTAAAATTTCAAAGTGCTGAGTTGTTCAGATTCACATTCTCTTATTCTTGTGAGCTTAAAATTTTTAGTCTTAATAGGTTCCTTTGTAAGAGTGATTAGAGTGACAACTCTTGTAATCTTTCATCGACTCATAGTGGAATCCACCCGATCGGCTGTCATTGTGGGAGAGTGAACGTAGGCTTGCTAAAGCCGAACCACTATAAACATTGCGTGCAATTTCTTTTTCCCTAAACTCATCTTACTGTGTTTAGTTTATCTGCACATCTTTTTACTGATCTCATTCAGTTTATGTTCTGAACCTATTAATTTCCGCATTAATTTCAAAAAGTGTTCAGAATCACATATTTGTTGAGAAAACATTCCCTCTGAATATTTTGATTCTGACAAAACTATCCTTCTTGTAAGAGAATCTGGTTAATACAAATAATTTGTTATTGCAGGCATGAGCATGTGAACAAAAGCTTATAATGTTCCATGACTGGCGTTCAGACTCAAGCAGTAGTCGTCGCACACTTGCTTCTGAGATAGTCGAAGTCCTACATTCAGATGGAGAATCGTGGTGCTTCTGAAGACTTCAGAAGGAAGTCTATGTTGCATCTAAAGCCTTCAGAAGGAGGTCTATGCTGCCTCTGAAGACTCATCTCTAGGAGATTTATGTGACACGTCGGCAAGGATCTTACAGAAGCTCAGAGTCACTGTTCCAATCTGTTCAGATTCAGAGAGTCTCTCTGGTTCAGTAGATTGCTTCTGAACAACGTTCAGATTCTGCATTTTCTCGCTACTAGATTCTGAAGACCCACGTTTGGCAGGTTTCTGATTTGGCCGCGCCTTGTTATGGAAGTTTGTAAGATTTGATTGACAGGATTATTTTCCAATCAAATCAGGAGAATATCCGCGATTGGATATTACCTTCCGTGAACAAGATATCTTGGAGATTTGGATGAACTCTCTTTATGGAAACTGAAGATTTGGTTGTATGGGCGACTGAATCTGAAGGGTTCAGATTCACTTTCAACGGCCACTGGATCTTCCCATATACAGTCTCTGTCAATTAGGATTGATAGCGTCCAATCAAAGATTGAAGAGCGATCCTTTGAAGGGCCTTGGTAACGGCTAGTTCAAGGCTGAAGGAGTATAAAGAAGATCAATAGTGACTGTTTCAAATTGATCAAGAACTAAAAATTTCAAAGTGCTGAGTTGTTCAAAAACACATTCTCTTGTTCTTGTGAGCTTAGATTTCGTAGTCTTGAGAGGTTTATTTGTAAGAGCGATTGGAGTGACAACGCCTGTAATCTTTCAACGACTCATAGTGGAATCCAGCTGATCGGCTGTCATCGTGGGAGAGTGGACGTAGGCTTGCTAAAGCCGAACCACTATAATCATTGCGTGCAATTTCTCTTTCCCTAAACTCATCTTGCTGTGTTTAGTTTATCTGCACGTCCTCTTACTGATCATTTTCGGTCTACGTTCTGAACCCTTTATAAATTTCCGCATTAAATATTAAAAAGTGTTCAGAATCACCTATTCACCCCCCTCTAGGTGATATTGCTAGATCCAACAATATTCACCCCCCCTTTAGGTGATATTGCTAGATCCAACAAAACTAGCCAAATACGATTTGGTGTAATATTATTGCAGTTCGGCAATAGAATCACAATCCTGTTATGGGTTGTCCTTACCCTCATTTGCAATGATAACTGATCCACTTTCTATTGGAAATTTTCATACCCAACGCTACACATAAATTCTCCATCACGGTCTTCATCATACCTCTCGTTGCCTTTCCTTCGTCTTACGATCAATATCAAACTCATCCTCAGTGTCCTTATCTTTGCCAGTTTTGATACGACGCTTAGCCTTCTTCAATTGACGCTCGAAAAAGTCCTCATCAGAAGTATCATCCTTGCTAGACTCATACTTCTTCTGAGATTTTTTTTTTTGACATTCCAGTTTGGACTGCCTCTTGCCAACATGGTCACTCAGAATCATTTTCCAAGTCACTTCTCCGGCTATCTTTGTGATGCTTCTTCTCGGTTGCTCTTGTATATGTTTCCCAATATCATTTGAATCAGAAGAATCATCATGTCTTCTTTTCCTTCCATTGTCTTGATTCATAACTTTGATCAACTCTAACTCCATTGTTGCACGAATATATCCTTAAAATTGTTGGGAAATTTAGGGATGAAAACGGAATCAGACTTTAAGGCATGATAACACTCTCTTTAAGGATTTATTTGCTCCACAACGTTGCTAATGGTTTTTGGCAAATATCATCCAGGATACAACAAAGTCTCGATGAGAATAGCAGATATTAATTCTGATAATTCTTTAGGATCTCTCAAGGGAAACAATTGGAAATAATGGTTGTATCTCTCGTTCGGAAAGAAGCGACAAAATGGAAGAAGAAGTTTTGAAAAAATTTGAAGAGTAAAATGAAGAGAGTCGTAGTGAGAATATATAAGTGAAGAGAAGACAACTCTTCATTCTAAAAATAACTATATTCGAACGCATCTCTTCATTCCCAAAGGAGGTTAATTCGAACACAACCCTTCATTTCAAAAGAAAGTTAATTCGGACACAACTCTTCGTGTCCGAATCGGTAGTCACAACCGAATAAACACGAACACTCCAAAGGGTACAAGAAATTAATATAAATTCGAAATTAAAAAATAATAAAAAATAATTGTAACTCCTTTGCGAACAGTTGCACTGTTTCGCTAATCAAAATGATTATTTTATTATTAAATTCTAAATAAAAAATAACTATAGTTCCTTTGTGAATAGTCATACTGTTTCGCTAGGACACAACAGTTATTAATAATATTTATGATAATAATTTCAAATTTCAATAAACAAAGAATAGTAATTGTTGATTAGTGCCAAATCTAGTCCATGTGCGCACTCACATCCTTTCGATGTGGAACAAGGCACCTCTTAGTTTGTTTTACAAACAAACTACCAACACTCTCTCCCTCTCAAAAGAACAAAAACAAAACGAACAAAGGTAAAACATCGTTACTTTAAGAATCGATTGCATTTACATTGTAAAACATGAATATCTTCCTCTATGATCATATTCGGACCATTGGGGGTTGAAGATTGGATCGAGGACGCGTTGGTGATTCAACGAAGTTCTTGGGCAATTCCGCAATCAAACGTCGATAGAGGTTAGTTGTTTTTTTCTATGTTAAATTCCGACAAGATCCAATATAATACTTGATCCTATATTAATGTTTACAACAGAAGAGATACCATACCATCTGATCATGCATAAGCTCAAAGATTGGATTTTCCGGGGGCAATTTGGTAAGATGGGGCTGAAATAATTTTTGAAAATTGAGAAGTGTTCATTTCCCTTTTTTTTTTCCTTGAAGGGGAAGGGAAAGGGGAAGGACAAGCGAAATTGTCTCTACTTTTACAAAGAGCAAACTACAGACATAAATATAAAAGCATAAATTCTCAGTACATACATCACGAAGCCCATCCTGGACAAGAGAAAGCAAAAGGAACAAAAGTTGTAGGACAATGATACGAGAAGTTTGTAGCAATCACGGGTCGCGTATTAAGCTGAAAGGAACTCAAAACAGTTACTCGATCTACTTGCAAAGAGTCGAGCGACAATTATTGCCAGTATAATGAGCAAAACACCGACCTGTAATTTAGATTCTGATAAGCAAGTGTTATTTTTCTTGTTAGGGTTACTGCTCAGCATATTGTTCTTAGAACCAGCCAAATAAATGGCAGTAAACTCACCAGGATGAAGCTGTATCTGGGTTCTAAACATAGGTTTTTGGTACTTCTAACAAATGAATAATAAATGAAATTGTAGCAAACTAAGTTCACAAAAATGCTACAGACTGCTGTTTTTTTTTCACTGGCAAGTAGCCCCAAGGAGTATAAGGTCCACATCCTATTGTGATGGTAGTTGGAAACTTATATAAATAGCCCAATATGTCAATAGATAGTGCCAAATTCTGAGTTTTCCCAATTGGGTGGACCGTTAGATAGTACCTAGTCCATCTGTATGATTTTGTTTCTTTAAATTCAAACAAGGCTACTCCTTGAACTAATCTTGCACATTGGTAATCCAGTGCCACATTGAATTTCTCTAATTTTTGGCCATAAGTTGCAAACTATTCCCTTTATCGAGTCATCATGGTCGTCACATTACAAGCATAAGATAAATACAGACTTGTATGCTCATTTCTTTAAGATGCACTTTGACATGTCTGAAATTTGGTGTCAATTTTCCAGAAGCAACGCTACACTGGAAAATGGTTTACCATGCTGCTCTACATTGGATATGCTTTAATTAAGCGGTTGTTCCTCTGTGGAACTATAAATTCTGTACAATGTAGTTAAGGATGAGGACTGAGATTTTTGCCGGTTTTTTTCGTTGTTTTTAGTAAATTGGTTCACTCTCTGGTCCCCATTGCACAAATCAGATGAATTAGTAAATTTGTTATAAATTTGTCGGTTTGAGATTTTTTATGGTCAAAATATTAATTTGGGATAAGTTTATCTTATGCGTGTCAATTTGAGGTTTTTTTCGTTGTTTTTAATCCTACAATTAAATTCCCTAATTCATCTGATTTGTGCAAGGGCATCCTTCCTGATTTATTCTTTGGAAAATTCAAGTAATGAACGATGCAAAATTCGTATATTTCACACAATAAAATTCATGGACTCTTTTCTTTCATGAACAATGAGATTAATTTCGTCCGTCTTGTTGATGGATAAGATAAGGACCCGCCCGGACCGAGTCTAAAGATATTAAACTAAACTTAGTTAAATAAAAGAAATGGCTGAACCATTCACTTAGTTAAAGCATTGGGACAAGTTAAACTCCTGCACTAACTGACATAAGATGAGCATGCGAAGAATTGATAGGTAATAATTCAGACATGTCATGAGATTTGACTTTTATTAGTGACTGATTGACCAAAACTTTCTTGGTGTCCATCGGGAAGGAAAGAGGTGTGACATGATATTTTCTTGCCAGGTGAGTTTGCCGTGAGTTTTGAGTGTTTTCTGCATTGTTCAGTAGTAATGGTGGTATCTCTGGTTCGGAAAGATACAACCATGGTTGGAGCACGGTGGCTTATTAATTACTATTGAACATTTTCTTGCGAAGCATTGAAGGCCAAAGTCATGCTTTCTAAAGGATAAATCTTCAAAAAAACAAATTGAATGAAAATTTCTCGGTGTACGGGTGTACAGGTCATTAAGAGTGACAATCAATAGAGACCAGAGAGTGAACCCATTTATTCTGTAAGAGGACAAGTTTGAGAAAAAGGAAAAGGTCTAAAGACAACACATCAAAAAACTGTAACAGGAGTGAACCCATTTATTCTACAAGAGACATTTCCTGAGAATGGCCCTAAAAAAAATCTCAAAAGTAGAGTGGCTTTTTCTGAATGAAAGTCTCCAGTACAGGACAGGACGATTTTGTTCTATCAAATTTTTATGGGGAAAATGCGAAAGGAGATTGCCGGGTGATTCTCTGCTGCGATGGTATGTGTTGGCGGTGGATGCAAACTAAAGTCTCCCCTTTTTCGACCAAAAAAAAAAAAAAAACATTCCCCTTTCGAGTTTCAAGGACTTCCGGGCTTCAGGAAGGGACGGGTCATCAAGGAAAGCGACTTTTTTTTTTTGTCGGAAGGGAAAGCGACTTGGCAAGGCAACGCAGCCCGAAGGCTCTTCTTTTAAGACGTTATTGAAACTTTGAACTGGTCAAAGAGCAGAGCAGAGCACAGCAGAGTTTGCAGTGATATATTATCATCAATCATCCAAGGTCATAAAAGCTTTCGTGGGAAACTGAGACTCTGTAAAATTAATAAGAAAAGAACGAAAGAAGCAAAAGAAGAAAGCACAAGAGAGAAAACAGTGAATTATACCAAAATCTGCACGAACCAAAAGGTGCTTTTTAATCATCCCACGCCCTATTCCATGGCCTCCTCTGAATCCAACACACAACCTCCTCCAGTGAGTTTTCAGTTTTGAATGTTTGCAGATTATTAGAATATTCTCAGGCTCAGCCCTTTAATAAATTTATTATATACCATTTCCATTAAAAATTCATTGAGTTGGTCAGTCATCAAGCAGATGATATATCAGACTCCATCCCTCGTTCTCCAACTTCCCATAAAAGCAATTCCTATTTAATGCATGTGTGATGGGAACGGTGTCCCCGATGTGGCATATATTCGAAGTATTCTTTTTTGACAAAAAATAAATAAATCAAAAGCTATACCACTTTTACATTAAATTTGTTCTTAAAGGAAAAAAGGGCGAACGAAAATTTCAAATTATATCTATTGTGACATATATGCTCTAAACATTTTTTTTTCTTTTGATACATAAAATCCCAAACCATATCAATATGACTTATTTATCCTAATATTTTTATTGTCACATAAAAAATCCTAAATTTATACATGTGTGGCATATTATCAATAGTTAAGATTTCGTCATGTGATTTTTCAGCCAATACGATGTCGTTTTTATTCCATTTAAGTCACATGAGTGCCCTGTGAGCAACATTCATATTTCATCCGCCATGCAAGTAGATTTTTAATAGTATTTATTGATGAAGTTTTGACATAGGGTAAATATGCCTTGTAACTATAACTTTAAGATTTTTGGTATCGCAGAAAAAAATCTAAAAAAAACTGCAGAGAGAAAAGGATGTGGAAAAGCAACCTTTATTAAATGGATTTTTTTTGTGTTCAAATCGTAAATGACTCTTCCCACTATCTCTCTTTTCTCTTTTTCTTTTTCAAAAATCTCCCAACCTTATATTCTCTTCAAAATTCTCTCTCTCTCTCTCTCTCTCTCTCTCTCTCTCTCTCTCTCTCTCGATCTCTCGACCCTTCACTTTCGCCCTTATGGGGGTGATCACAAGGTACGATTTGATTTGATGAGATCTCAAATCTTTTTCCTTCACGTTTCGAGTATTTGAGGACCGGTGCAGAAGGTGAGTTGATCTTTTGAGAAGAAGAGAAAGGCAACTTTTTTTTACCATGGAGTGAGAAAGAGACTATCATGCCCCGATCCTCAGGTACGTGACAACCCTTCCTTACGTTAGGTCAAAAGGATAACATCCCAGGCATGTCATCGATCTATTTATTTTATCTTTCAATTAAGCACATGCGGAAGCAATATAAAACCCCAGACAATAAAGCAAGGCAGGGATAGACAAAACACAATAGTACAACTATTTATTTATATACTTGTCACGCCCCGACACTCGGGCACGCGACAATCCTGCCAAACGTCTTAGGTCAAAAGGACAAAGTCCCAAGCACGTCATCAACTCATTTATTTTATCTTTTTTTTATTAAGCGCATACGAAACACACAACTCCCAAACAACAAATTAAACAACAGGGATAGACAATAGGAAATCACATCAATCAACATTAGCAAGCTCAGCAATAAATGTTTCTTTCATTTATTTGTCACTGTTAACTCTAAGGAAGCGAACACATCTACAAGCTCATTTTTCAATGCTGCTCCCTATGATAGACAATAAAGTATCGGGTCAGGACAATGTTAACTTCATATCTACTCCAAAAGAGGGGATCCCGACACCTTCGTCATCCACAACAACAGATCTCCAAAGCTACGGACGGACTTGAAAAAGGGTTAACCACGACGGGGTGAGAAATAAATCTCAGTGAGCTAACGCTTAAACCCGGCTAGGGCGTTAACTCGCTCAGGCGACCTACACACACAACATATCACAATAGTATAACGCCAATCACATTCAAGCTTACCACGCCTTGGATCACACATATGCAAGACTCGACTTGACATAACAGTCAACCAACCAAGGCAACAACCAGAATACCATAACAGCTTGCAAACACAATGCAACACGCGTGTTCCGGTTATTAATGGCCACTCGGCCCCGCACACTAGACAGTTGGTGCTTAGCACACTAGACAATTGGTGCTCTTTCGGCATGATCGGGCTTCGTCCCTTACTTCCGATGACGGCAAGTGATAGACCGTGTGATTCCGATTGACACGGCACGGAACTACCAGGAATCCCTATAGGGGCTTCGGTCCATCACAAGCTGCGATCGGCATCCGACCAGCCCGGCGACATGGACTGTTGTGCTTCTGATAAGTCGTGTGATTCCAATCGACATGGCACGAACATATCAAGCATTCCATCATATGACCACGCAAGCACACTAGGCAATCGGCCAGTTTATATCTTTGCATTTAGTCCAATGCACCCACACACGGAATCGTACTCAAAAACCTGGCACAATGCCATTTTCATGCTCAAATATGCAATTTAACTCCACACGTGGTCATGAGATACACGAATTGTGACATTCTGAATTCAACCCCATTTCGAAGTTTATGAATGAATAAAATGAATATCGATATATTTCAGTAATCTCGCTCAGAATTGATCTCTCTAGAGTCGACTGACCAAAAGGGAATGACTAAATGGGATCTAAGTACGTGGACTAAAGAACTCGACCGCGGAGTGGTACCTTGACCATAAGGATTGTCGATGGTATATTTTGGACCATCACTGGCTGATCTAAGATTAGTGTCAGAACGATTTGCTAGTATTATGCAATTGGTTCGCGGGTGATTCCGCTTGACCATAGCATAATTTGCGAATAACCCTAAACTGATTTCTGACGATCGCGTCCTTTTGGGACTAGCAAGTACCCTCACAATTACATGACAATCCAGGTCTCCGTGATTCGAATAATTCTTAAACGTGACAATAATCACGGGTCGATACGCGTAACTCCTAAGAGCCGCCCGTCAGTCTGAGATGTATTGAAATTGCGATCGGTCGATTTTGAGCGTGAAGTGGACTTCGAAATTAGAGGCCAGACAATTAAGGATTCCAATATCAATAAATTGGACGTCATCTCATCGAGGGCAGTATGGATTGTGTAGCGCTCCACATGAATTAGAAAAGTGAAAATTGGACTGTAGAGTGGAAATTACCATTTTACTCCTGAGTTGTGTTCAGACCTTTGGAATTAGATGAGGGCATTTTGGTCTTTTAACCCTCACCCTCTTGGCCGAAAATATCTAGGGGTATAAGTGTCCAAGATGGTCTTGCAAGACTCAATTAACATGTGCTCTTTAGAAACCCCAAAAAAACCCCAAAAACCCCAAAATCCCCATTACCAACTTGCACTATTCAAGCCACTATTCCTAATGTCACCTCATTGAACCCCAAGAACCACTCCACTCACAATTGCTCTTCTTGAAAATTGATAACTTCTCACTCTCACTCCATTCTCTTCTTGGCCGGTCACTCCCCATTCCCTCACACTCTCATTTTGCTCGCTCCCTCAAGCTCTCACTCTCTCAGTTTTCTCTCTCTTGACGAGTTTGGTAGGCCGACGCCACCTCCACCTCTCCTTCCTCCTTGCTACTCAGCCGTGAACCACCGTAGCTCCACGCCACCGCCGGACCACCACCTTCTTCCTCCTCACGAAAACGTCGGTATAGCAGCAGATTGGAGGGGCTGTCTCGCCGATTTTGTTCAGCCATTTCCGGAGGTGAGGTGCTCTATTCTTGTCTTAGGATCATGAGAGACCTAGGGTAGTGCTTATAGTTGGTTTTTAAGAGGATTACATGGACTAAACTTGACATTCCTTGCTTGAACCGAACCAGTCTTCCCTGAGCAGTTCTGGTCGCGCAAAGTTGCTGCTCATCCGCCGGTCCTTGCTAGCTAAATCAAGTGTAAGTGGCTTCTAATCTTACCTTATGACTATAAGATACTAAGGAGCATGATTGGATAGTGATTATGTGGAATTTATGGGCTGTTTTGGGCTTGAAAATGAGGCACCGATTCTGAGTTGTAGGAGCCGAATGATGCTTGATGAGTATTGAAGGGAAATAAGCGTGTATCATGGCTGAGTAGGAATGATAGGTTTGATATAATATGATTGCTAGAGGCCGGGTGAATAATTTTAGGCAATGAGCATGTTTTATGTCAATTTGATGCAATAGCAGTCTTGAATGAATTGATGCCATGTATGCTTGTAAAGCTATCAAAATTTGCTGAGTTGGGACCATGGTGTATTCGGCCATGTGTGGAGGAATGTGAAATTGGATTATGAAAATTATGCCGGAAAATCATATAATCTCGATTCGGACTAATGAGTGCATTATGTGATTTTGATGTGTGGATTAAATTCTTAGTGTAATCCGGACATGGCATGATGAATGGAAATTGATAAGTGAGCTTTTGAAATGCTATAGTGATTTTCGGCTATGGGTGAATAGCGCGAGCCAATTATTGAGAATTTGGCTTAATTTCCTTATACTCGATCATGAGGCATTAAAATGTGAGCCGACTGAGTTGTGGGCATGGAATGCAATTTATATGCTCTAATTGTGAAATTATGCATATGCATACCCCGAGGCGTATTAAAGTGGGACCTATAGTCGACTGAATTGTATGATGAGTATATGTATGTACATCGTACCCTGATGCGTACTAACGCGGGGTTTGTGCCAGTCTAGATGCGTACTAACGGGGGACTGTCCTGATGCATACTAACGCGGGACCGACCTGAGGCGTACTAACGCGGGTCTATGAATCGAGATGGTAACCTAAGGCGTACTAACGCGGGTGCTATATATATATATATATGTTATTAAGCCTGAGGCGATAATCGCGGGCCGGATTATTGAACTATATGCTACTATGCCTGAAGCGATAATCGCGAGCCTGATTGCTGGAATTGAGCCACATTAAGTTTAGCAGTACTCTGTGATTGATGTGGTGTTAAGTGCCTAAGAATGAAGCCCAGTCTTAGTGGAATAATTGAATATTGATTGAAAGCATGCGTAGCGTCAGTTTATTTATAAATCTGATTGAGATGTCGATCGTTTTTTGAAATTCCTTTATTTGATTTCTGTGCTTTATAAAATGGCTGGGAGGTACTATAGACCTAGAGTAAGCTTAGGACCATCTTACTGGGATTATATCTCACCCCGTCGTGGGACCCACTTTTTAGACTCGAGACCTTGAAGCATGCCGACACATTTTGGACTACCGAAGGATTTTGAGCCCGTGATCATCCTATTTCCGGTGGGTCCGAACCAAGTGTATTATAAGAGGGCTAGTACCTTATGGGTAGATGAGGGAGGCGATAGTTGGACGCCACATACCTATCTATCTTGGACATATAGGGATGGAGACACTCTTTTTGGACCACTTAGGGATTGCGTCATACCGGACGAGGTGCTGAGAGCCGCAGGTCACATGGAGACTGTAGTTTCCGAGGATGGACCTGCCGAGTGGGAGCCCGTGGTCGAGCCCGAGCTTGAGCCAGAGCTTCCGGAGGCTAAGGACCCTGGAGAGGACGGAGAGATCGTGGAGCCGAAGGATGCTGAGGATGACCCCATGGACACTTTTGAGTCCAAGCTGGAGGTGGAGT
This sequence comes from Lenwebbia sp. NSW1173648, assembly GCA_029784005.1. NCBI lineage: Eukaryota > Viridiplantae > Streptophyta > Magnoliopsida > Myrtales > Myrtaceae > Lenwebbia > Lenwebbia sp. NSW1173648. The sequence continues at coordinate 11,985,063 of JARCGZ010000013.1, forward strand.
CTGAGGAGTCCGAGCTAGAGATGTCAAAGGTGTGCGAGACGAGTGTTTCCACCGAGCATACCCCACCTATCGCCGAGTCCACTGATGGCGAGTCCGACCTTTAGGCTTAGAATTGCCGCCTGACCTTTTTGGACACCTCCTAGGATAGGTGTAGTATTTAGCTGGGATCCTTTTGTTTAGTCGACCACATCTCCATGTTTTCCTTGTATGTACTGTTGTTTTTATCATGTTGTAAGAATGATCGTAATTTATGCTTAATGAGTTCTCTAACTTCTAAAGTCATCTTGTCGATATTGTCGTATGGAGTTTGTCGTTGCTTCCGCATATGTATTTCATTTTCGCATTCGCGTATTAGCCGTTGGATCCTGGGATTATTATTAAGTAACGGTATGAGAGGGATCTTGGTGCGCTCGAAGGACACGGGGCGTGACATCCCCGTTGAAGTGCTTTCGGGATGTTGCCGCGCTCAAAGGACACGGGGCGTGACACGAATTATCCACTAGACTTTGCATCTAAATACAGGTGATCAGTCCTCATATAGTCAATCACAAACCATTCAGAGCATTCAGCAATCAGGCATTGATCACAACACCAAACAGTCGACAACAAAATCAACATATCGCACTCGAACATTTAAACTGACCATAGGTGACTAATCCGCTTACCAACCAACCAGTTAATCAATTTATCGCCCTCTCGGCTCTAACCAAACGCTCGTTCGCGATCAAACAATTGCAGTCAATCAAACAATCCAGTCTAATCGTCAATTAGCCACAGACAACCTAGCTAACCAGTCTAATTTATTTCATTACGGTCATTTAACCTAAACCCGATCTCTAACTAAATCGACCACAATTAATCTACTTAAACGCTTAATTAGACTAATTAAACTAAACCCGAACGCAATTAGCGACCTAACCTAGAGTTAGGGGCTAACTCACAACTAACGGTCCGGCGACGGCGGCGGTGGCGACAGACGGCGACGACGCGGCGGCGGCACACGAACGTGATGGTGACGAAGTAGCCGGTTGTTCGCGGCGGCACAGGGCTAACGGCGGCACGGCAGACCTCTGGCGGCACTGTTCACGAGCTTAGGGTCGGCGGTACGGGTCGGCAGTGGCTGAATGAGGCTCGCGAGGCTGCTGGTCGCGGGTCCACGGTCGCTGGATGTGGCTGAGCTCGAACGGCGGTACGGGTCGGAGCAGCGACCGATGAGCTGCGAACGGTGGTGGGCAGCTTGGATAATGACGAAGAAGGCTCGCGAATGACCAGGGGGCGACAGGATGGACGGCGACGATACACGACGGCGGAGGGCGCGTGGGGTCGACGGCGAGCTTGCGGGGGTCGGACAGCGAAGACGAGGGGCTGAGGGTCGGGGGTCCTCCAGGGATGCTCAACCGGCGCGACGAGGCTGAGCTCGACTGGTTTGGGGAGGCGCACGAAGAGGCTCGACGGCAATAGGGACAGGCGACGGCGACTGACGGAGGAGGTGGTGGCTGGGTGGTGCTCGGAACAGGGGGAGGTGGAGGTCGCGGGTGGCTGGCTGGCGTGGCAGCAGCTGCGGGCGGAGCTAGGGCGTCGGTCGGGAGGCGCGACTGCAGGCGGCTGGAGTTGCGGTGGAGGACGGTGCAGCGCAGCGATGAGCTGGGTCCGGCTGGGTGAGGCACGGCCGAAGTTAGAGCAAGAAGAAGAGGAAGGAGATGGAGTGCAGGGGGTGTTCCACAAAGCTATAGGAAGGAAGAAGAGAGGGGAAGAGAGAGGGGGTGAGGGGAAAGTGGAGGTGATATGAAGTGAGGGGGGGTCAAGGGGCAGGTGGGGCGCTTGGCAGATGAGGGAGAGAGGGAGAGAGAAAATAGGTGGGGTCCACAAGGGGTCACATCCAATTTGAATATTTTGTCTTCTAGCACATAATGTGGGGGCAGAAAGGTATTTTCGTGAGGGATTCAGGCGCGAAGGGTCTCTGACCGACGCTTCGGGATTTAACAAATCCCTTTCCAAATCATATTAAAATCACGTCCGATAATTATCCCTTAGACCATAAAAATTTAATTTTATTTATTTTATAGACCTTAAAATTTTAGGACGTCACAATACTAGTTAACTAGGGAAACAACCAATCTACAAGCCTATCTCCATGGCCTTTTCCTAAGACCCACAAAAAGATACCGGGTCGGGTCTAGGGGCTAACTACTACCACCAAATCTACTCTCCAAAAAGAAACCTCCATAGCTGCGCACGATCACTGGTCTCTATCACCAGGCTCGTCAGGAAACTCCTCGGGATCGGACTTCGGATCAGACTCTGGATCCTCCACCTCCCCATCCGGCGTATCAAGGTCCAACGGGTCCCAGGCTCAGACGATCGGAGTCGAACACAGGGGTCCCTCAAACCCTCGGATCGGCCCGTAGAGATCATTACCGTGACGCATGAACCAGGCCTTGAAGATATGGGCCACATAGTTCGCTAACCCTTCATCGACCCAGACAATCGTCACGTGTTGTTCCCATATTCAATCTCCACCTGGACCTGGATAACGAATGATATGGGCGGACTGGTCGGTGTGTACCCCGAACCTCACGTGCCTCGTCACCATACTCAAGGACCTGTAAATACAGTTAACTATAACAAATGAGATATAAATATCAATGAGTCAACACCTAAGTCCGATTAGGACGTCGATTCACTCAGCGGCTTAAACATGCAATGGCAGATCAATAGCGTGCGATGTACGCCACGCGTTAGCTACCAAATAGAGGCACGGCCCAAAGGCTAATAAATAACCACATACAACTCACCTTACCTTGAGCCACACAGCAGATATCTCATAGCAATAAAATATAAACAAATCAAGGCACATAACCAGAACACACGTCAATCACTCAGGCACTATGCAACATGCGTGTTCCGGTTATTAATGCAAGAGATATACCACTCTCGCCACAATACAGCCTCACTACTAGTACTCTTCCGACAGAACCGGGCGTTGTCCTACTCCGTTCCAACGATGGCAACCGATAGCCCCTCGGGACCCCTAAGGCAGGCATACCAGGTATTTCCTGTAAGGAACTTCGGCCCATCACAAGCTGCAACCAGCATCCGATCAACCGTGACAATCCGGACTGTACGTCGCCGGCACGAACTGTCATGCAATCGATAAGTCGTGGGATTCTAAACTGTACGTTGCCGACACGAACATATCAAGCGACGAACTCACCAGGAGTACCGCCCCATATCCCCCAATTACGTTAGGGAGATAAATAACCATCATGTGACCACACAACACATCAGGCAACCAAGCCAGTTCTTACTTCATTTTAGTCTAATGCAGACACAATCACATCATGCTCAAAACTCGGCCTATGGCCATTTTTTTTGCTCAAGGGACATAATTGGTCACACAAATACTCAAATTTCAATTTAACATGACATTCTGACATAGATGTGATCATTCAGCGAGACACGCGCAATCAACACACAAGTCAACCAATTAGCAATCAATGATCAGGTCTAATCGAACCATGGTAATTCAACTAAACACAGTAGTTATTTATTCTACCATGGTAACTAATTAACCTAACCACGGTAACTATTTAATCTAACCACAATTAACTATTCTAACCACGGTAACTATCTAATTTAACTACGGTAACTAGCTAATCAGCTACGGTAACTGTCTAATTAACTATTAAGTGTAATTAACGGCCTAATAAGGGATTAACTCACTTGGCGAATGGCGGCGACGATCGGCGGTGAGGGGCGGCGGTCGGTGGCGATGGCGGCAATCGGCGACGAAGGTGGCAATCGGTGGCGAACGGCTCAACGGACTCGTCTCGACGCCACGAACACAACTATGACAACGGCGGACTCCGACGACACTCGGACAACGACGAACCCGCGACGGATAGTGGCTGGAAATCGCTTGCTCGACGACGACGGTGAGCTCGACGGATGGCGGAGGGTGTCGGTGAGGCGGCTCGGCTGCACCGACGGCTCCGACGGTCCACGGGACGTCGAAACAGCGGTGGAATGGCACGGCATGGGCTGAACAGAGGAGACCGAGAGGGAGGGAGGATTCGACGGCGGTGAAGCTCGGCGGGTGGCCGAACGGCGCGACGGCGACGGGACGGTGCGGCTAACCCGACGACGGCAATGGCGTGAGGCTCTTTAGGGGGTAGAGGTGCTCTGGCTAGGGTGACAGGAAAAGTTGAGCTATGCATGATCCATGCTACGGGCACATAAATGAGTCGTGCATGGATCAATAATGGATCAAATAGAGCACCTCTAAGCAAAGATGGATGGATGGACGACCCGTGCATCGTGTGGCTCCTCTTCACGCAGGCATCGTGGCTGAGTGCATGGGTCGTGGTCCAGCCGTGCGCATGGGTCGCGGCCGAGGGCATGGGTCGCGGCCGAGCCTTGTGCATGGGTCGCGGCCTAGCCTTGTGCATGGGTCGCGGCCTAGCGCATAGGTCGTGGTGGAGTTGAGCATATGGGTCATAGTCGAGCGCATGGGTAGTGGCCGAGCCGAGTACATGGGTCGCGGCCGAGCCCTGCGCATGGGTCGCGGTCGAACGAGGGCATGGGTCGTGGCCGAGTGTATGAGTCGCGGCTGAGAGCATGGGTGGTGGCCGAGCCGAGGGCATGGGTCACGGCCGAGCCGTACGCATGGGTCGTGGCCGAGCCGAGGACATGGGTCGTGGATGAGCGCATGGGTTGTGGCCGAGCCGAAGACATGGGTCGCGATCGAGCGCATGAGTCATGGCCGAGCCGAGGATATGGGTCACGATCGAATGCATGGGTCGCAGACGAGCCGTGGGCATGGGTCGCGGCTAAGCCAGGTGCATGGGTCGTGACCGAGAGAACTGGCCATTGAGCATGAATCGGTGAACGACACATGGGCATGAATGAGCAACAATCTTGTGATGATTAGGCGACGATCGAGTGATGATTGAGTCCCGATCGAGCCAAAGATCAAACCATGACCGTGGCTTTAACGGGTCGAGGGGAGAGGAGATTGAGGTAAGATAAGGTCGAGATCAAAGCGACGATTCAACCATATGATTGGCACATGATCTTGCTCTCGCGTTTAGCGTTGCGGATGAGCCATGATTTTCTGAATTGGTGAATGACCATTGTGCAATGGTGTTTCGCGTCTAGCGGTGCGGATGTGGCCTTGTTTGATGAGTCCATGTGCTCCTTGAGTTCTCATGCTTAAAGAGTTATGGATTGGTCAGCTTGGTTTACTTCCAATGTATGCGATGGCATGTGAGAGATGATAAGAATGTGTGTGTTGGCAGGCTCCGTGCTGGTGTGTTGACACCTGATTTATAATCATCCTTATTTTAGAAAATTAATAAAAAAAAATCGATAAAAATTCATAAAATTCAAAAATCAACTTTGAAACCCTTGGCTAAGCATAAGGAACCATTTTTGAACAAAAAAATATTTTTCATGTTTTTTCGAAATTTTGGGATTTTTCTTTTTATTCAAAAATAGCCGAAAATATAAAAAACAAATACCGAGTGAGGCTGGAAAAATCTAAAAAAATAGTCATTGGTCGTCTTTTATTTTCGAGTTCGTTGAGGCCACTTTTGTTCGTTTAAAAATAATAATAATTAAAAAATTAATTAATTAGAATTAGAAAATAAAAAAAGGGGGGGGAAAGGAAAAGAAAAAGCAAAGCAAAAAAGTGAACGTGAAATAAGAGAAGTGCAGCAAAAAATAATAGGAAAAAGAAACGGCAGCAACGGGACGCATGGGCACAGGTATAGAAACGTCCTTCCGCTTTCTTGCTTACGACAAAACTCCCAGAAGCAAACCAGAGAAAGATTTCAAAATATCTTGCATCAAGTGGTGTTAGTTTTGGTCCCTGAGCCTCCAGCAAACTCCCCTTGGTTACACGAAAGGGAAACTGTGAAGGAACCCCAAGGATTTTGACCGAGAGACAACAGAAGAAGCAGGGGCTATTTCGGTGATGGGGGGTTCTGAGGCTTTGCTAAGAGACGCGACGACCAAGAGAGAGGAGGGGGGATTTCTCGGTTACAAAAAAGAGGGAGAACAGAGCAGAGAAGGGGGGGAGAAAAATAGAGAGAAAGAAAGAGTATCATGGGGGCTCTGTGGCTGTGGAGTCCGACTAGAGGAGCTTCATCAACGCCCGAGGAGCCCTGCTATCGTCGCCGGAGTCACCGTCGTCACCAAACTCGCCTAAGAAGGTCAATCTCTCTCCCCTCGAAATCGTCCCCTGCCTTTTTTGCCGGTGTATGACTGTCGGTCTTGGTTCGGTTCGGCTTCTAACCAAAACGAGCCAAGCCGAGGGGATCTACGCGTAAATGGTGATCTGTGTAGTCTCATTCGGGTGCTCGTTCGCTTCGTTTTTGTCCCACATGTGCTGCTTTCAACGTTTTATTTACCGCCTATCATGTGCTCGACGTAATGCTTTCGCCAGTTCAAACCCGTGACTTCGAGACCATATTTCTTTGCGTTTTTGTGCGTTTCAATGGCTGTTTCTTGGGTCGATCTGTTCTATGCTTGAAGTAGTATGCGTGAGTGTGGTTGTTTTCCGTTGGTTGCTCCCGAGGGCCAAGTTTTAAAGCCAAAAAGTACCCCCGGGAGTTGTCCCAAAACCCAGTTTCTGCAAAAAAAAAACAGCTTGCACCCGCCACTTTGAGCGGGATTTTCTCCATGTATTTGTGAGCTTTCACGTTGTTATTTGATCCACATGGTTCCTTATGTGTAGTAGTACGCGTGCATGTGCATATTTTGTGTTTACTATGCTCGAGGATCAAGGTGAATGCCCATGAAAACACCTATGTGGACTGAAAATGCAAAAAAAAAATCCGAAATTTTTTCCAAGTGTCGGCTGTGCGCGAAGGCTTCTTCGTAGTCCGTTTTTTATGTGCACGTGTAACCATTTTCCGAGCCGTTCAACATTTTGAAAACCTCATGTTATGTAGTTTCTCAGATACCAAACGGATCGTTTAAACAGTGCACGAGGGAGGAGATTTCGAGGCTCGAAACCAGGCGCACAACCAGTTTATGCGCCTGGGTTCAAGCCCAGATTTCCAGGGCTGATCATGGTCGTGTCTTCCAGCAAGCTTTTCATCGCGTTTATGCGTGTTATTGTCGTCTCCTTTTGGTTGATGTCTTTCTTTGCATGATGTAGTTCGTGTCTCCATGTAGATCTGTTCTCGGTTGCCTCTGAGTGTCAAGAAAAATGGGCGAGAAGACCCCTTCGTGATCAGCCCCCTTGGTAAAAAAATAAAAACGAGTCTTTTGAGTGGGTCGAAACGGGTTTTTCTCAAGAGTCTTTTGCCATGTTTTTGTGCATTTCATTCACGTTTCTTTGTTCTATACGGTTCCTGGTATGATGTAGTTCGTGTCGGTATGCGGGTTTCCCTCTGGTTGTGTCTGAGGAGTCGGGAAAAAGGGAGAGAAAACCCTCCGTGGGCTGTTTTTGCAAGAGCTAGAAAACATAAAAATAAAAGAGAAAAATGAAAAAAAAAACGTAAATTGTGTCGTTTTAGATCAACCCGGACCCATATGGTCTGGGTCGGGTGCCTTTGGCACGGGCCGAGTCACCCGGTCCAAAAAAATATTTTTTTATATATAAAGAATATTTAAAAATTCGAAAAAAATAAAAAAATTCAGAAAAATTCCAGAAAATCATAAACAAAATGGGAAAAGGCTAAATTAGCCTCGTTTCCCCGGTTTCGACTTTTAAAACCTCTGAAAATGACGATTCTGCCCCTTTTGGTGAATTGTCTCCAAAATTGTTCCAAATCTTAATCACACCATTCTCTAAGCTCTTAGAGCTTTACTAGGGATGCCATGCTTGATTTGATGCGTTTTATCCGCACGTAATTGACTCCTTGATTGTGCACATTATATACTTGATTGTGATTGATAGGATAGACTCACCCCTGCACGAGCACGTTTAGAAAAACACCCAATTCCGGTACCGAAAGGGCGTCGGTGGCAACACTGATGTAACCAAGTCCCCGGACCCTTAATCTCTGGTTGCGTAGAATCGAACGGCATCTCCCGACCGCTCGATAAGGTTTCCGGTCTGCCTTCCTCAAAGACCGGTGGCGACTCCTTTTGCATGTACACTTTACACATGCCACCCGATCACACTAAGATCGAATTCGATAAACCCGCCGCGATTTGGTATGGGCCTGGGAGGGCTCGAGCTAAGCCCGTCCTGGAGTCTTGGTAATCCATTTAGCCCGATCGATTGATTTTTCGAGATCGGGTCGCGACAGCTAGCGACTCCACTGGGGACTGATTTCTAAGCCTCAAGTGGACTTAGGCCGTTTTAAAATGTTGGGTGTTTTCTAACTTGTTTTGTGCAGATGCTCTTGAAGGTGAGGTGAATCCGCTAATCATGTGTTATATGTTGTTGCAGAATTGGAGTGATAAGGGGAGGAGTCTTTGTTGACAATTTTTTATGCAGATTGGGGTTGAGAATGTATGTTCATATGCTTGATTCTGAAGCGGTGTTGTGAATATCACTTGTGGTGCATGTCTTGCATATTACCCTTCACTACACTTCTCACACACAAGCGGCTAAACCTCGGCTGCGCCTCTCACCATAGGAATCTCTAGAAGGGTATCGATTATGGTTGGACTTAGTGCTGTTGGCACTTATGGACAATCATCTTCGATCCCGCTCACTTTACGTGATCTTAATTCCAACCCACTTACAGCAGTAATGGCGTTTTTGGGCGAATTCATTATTCCGTATCGTGGGAGCCTTTAGCCTTAGGATCCTTACCCTTTTTAGGTGTCCAAACCTCACAAGTTCATCCGTCTGTCTTTGTGGTTGGCATATAAGACAAACATCGGCAAACTTGGTGGGTACGATTTCCTACCCCCTACCTATCGCAATTTTCCTCCATTTAGCTCATGCTCTCTAATTGAATCATTTCATACATCATTTGCATACGTTGGGTGATTGAATTAAATACCCCTCTCTCTAGGATAGGGTAGAATGGCGATGTTTCCTCTGAGTTCGGTGGAGCTAGTGCCGTTTCTTCAAGACAGAAAGGTGGTTAAGCTCGATCCGTGTGCCAGACTTCAGTTCTCTCGCTTTCTCCACGGATGAGAACTTACTGGGCGAAATTTAGGACAACCTGAAGTTTGCCACACTCGCTTTCACGTATGGGATCTCGAGTATGATCACAAAATGGTTGAAATCCAAGAAGAAGTGGAAGCAAAGAGACAACTCCGCAACCAGAAAGCCCGAGAAAGGCGCGCCCGCCTGAAGGAAGAACGCCTCGCCAAAGAGAATAGACCGATGCTCGCTCCGTGGGAGAAGAAGCGGCGTCCTGCCGTAAAGTCTAGACCGAAGCGCATCACTTTGAAGAAGCCCAAGGTCATGGAGATAATAGAAGCACCATCCGACGGCTATGAAGACCCGAACATGGAGTGATGGACCTTGAAGACCCCGGAGCTCAAATCTTGAAGACCGAACTTAGGGTCCTTTTAAGTTTTTGTAACCACATTCCATCGATCTTTTCTGTCTTAGACTTCCCTGCTAGGGATCCTCACTATCTCATCCCTTAGACTTGACTGTATAGGGATCTATCTCTTCAGCGTCGACTACGTTCGTACCCTTTACGTGTCTTACCAACACCGGTGGAATGTGATAGGGGTATTTTCCTTCAATCACCTAAACGCCCCTTTAATCGCATAATCCTTTTTGTGGAAATTTGATTCGAAACCCTCATTGGCCGCGAGAGGGGATCCGATCCTTATTTCACCGCAAAAGGACTATGAAATTGAAGGGATTCACGCATTTTCATCTCATTCGCACTATCTGCATTTGATGTAACCCACGGTAATTTGATCTCGAAGTGTTTTCAACATGTTTTAGACTCGATGGGAAGATTAGATATTCAGGTGTTTCCCGTTCCCAAAGGAGAACTACTGGCATGGTGGGATCGCATGAATGAAGCCAATCAGACTTATGTTAGGAAGAGGATCGGTTATCTTACAGATCTCATCAGAGTTGATTTTCAGATCAACCTCATCCAGGCATTAGCGCGCTTCTGGGATCCGGACACCGCAACTTTCAATATCGAGGGATTGGAGATTACACCGACTTTAGAGGAGTACAGCGTTGCCATTGGAGTCAATTTCCATCCCCATCTTGTCAAACCCCCCGTAGGATTAGAACCTTCTAGCGCCTTAGCGGAATTCTTCGATACCGAAATCTCTGTGGTAAGGAAGGTTCTCAAGTCAAACACCGGTAAATGCCCTCTCTCGTTCTTAATCAACAGATTCTCCCATCTCCCAATCGAAACAGGGCCCAAGTCGGCTAGAGTTTTTATTTTAGCATTCTTCGGTTTCGTCCTTTTCCCCACCTCCGAAACCTTTTTCGACCCTCTTCTGGCGCACGTGGCTAAGCAGGCTTGTCTCAACTGGGACTATTCTAATATGATTCTGGCCGAAACCTTCCTTTCTCTAAATAGGTTTCGAGCTAACCGTAAGGGTATCTTCCAAGCCTCCTCAGGTCTCCTCTACATGTGGTTCATGGCTCATCTTAAGGAATTGGGGCCTCGCATGAGTTTCTTGTAGATCGATCAATACACTCATCCACTCCGTTCCTTTCTCCAAATACAAACCCAAATTCCTAGACGTTCATTCCGCGAGTGGAAAGAGTTCCTTGAGAAGCTTGAACCTAACCAACTTCGATGGCGACTTAGATGGCCGAGATTACCGGAAGCGCGACTCAAGTGCGGCGAGGGAGGTCCCGTCCCACTCCTTGGTTTCACTAGGGGTACGGCCTACTATCCTCTGCGTGTCGTAAGGCAATTTGGGGCACTCCAGGAGATCCCACCGCCGCTGGAGCCAGAAGTTTTTTCCTTCGATCTTCCACGCCGAGTCCTTGGAAAAGGAGACAAAGGCTGCTTCAAAGCCAAGATCAGTCGTATCACCCATGCTCTGGATAACTCTCCTAGCCAAGTCATCGAATGGCCGGACACCCTAGAGGGGGAGATGGAGACCCACCGCGCATCTATGGAGTACATTCGACACTTTGAAGAGCGACGCCAAGCCTACGTCGAACCGTATGTACCCGACTACATCGTGCCACACGTACTAGGAGTGGAGCCGTACATACCCGAAGACGTTGGACCATCTGCATTCCAAGGAGATGGAGGACCTCAGATTTGGGAACAGGATGATTTCGGGGATGTCAGGCTCGCCTTAGCCAACAATTGTCCTCGACTTGATTAGTCGATTTTCCATTCGAGTTTGAAACATGTTACACTTTCCTTGAGCATTCCATGAGAACTTTTGTTGTAAGAACCCGTTTGATTTCGCTCGTCGAAACCTGAAGGGTTGTTTCATAAACAGCTTAAAATCAATTACTGAGGGTTATTTCCCTTTCGATAACATGACCTCCCATGTAGAATGATGAAAAGAACCTCTTATGTGAGGCTAAGACCCGCAGAGGAGTCCTTATCTCCATTGCTTTGAGGGAACATGCTATCGAAAGCATTTACTTCGTCTTTGGCATTCCCTGATCCTAACTTCGTCTCTTCTCAAAACAGGTAACCTTTAATCACGGGACCTAAAAGAGCTGGTATTAGAACTCGACTGCAAGCGAGGATGGAACACGAAGATCTGAGCTCGCGTATGGTGAATATGGAGAGCGAAATGGCCCGGGTCCATTCTTCGATAGATGAGCTAAAAGCCCTGATGATTGCCCAGTTGGGAGCGCAACCGACTACGCCGAACCCTGACCCGACGGCGCAGGTGACCCCTTCAAACACTTCTGAGGCCGCCCAAACTCCGCCGGCAGAAGTTCCCCCCAAAGCCACGCCTGAAGTAATAGACCTGTAGAAAGAGAAGAAAGGGAAGTCTAGCATACCTAAAGATGAAGAGGGCGCAAAGCGGATTGCCAAAATCGAGGAGTGTTTGAGCAGCCAAGGGTACGAGTTGGCCCGATTTGACAGGATTGCTCCGTTTGCAAAAATCGAGGTCCCTGAAGACTACAAGGAGCCAGACTTCGTGCGGAAGTACAACGGGACGGGTTGTCCCAAGGCGCATTTGAAATACTACCTCCGGAAAATGGCTAAGTATTCCGACTGTATCCCACTACTCATGAACACCTTTTAGGAAAGCCTATCTGGTATGGCTCTATCTTGGTATATTAAGCTCGATGTAGAAGACCTCGATGACTGGGAGGACCTGGCAAATGAATTCCTCCGGCAATATAAGTTCAACACGACGACCCCTCTGACTAGGGAGGATTTGCTCCGGACAACTAAAGGAAAGGGCGAAAGTATTCGGATGTACGCCCAGAGATGGAGGGCCTTGGCCACCCAAGTTAAGCCCCCGATCCCCGAAGAAGATCTGATTGAAATATACTTGAAGACGCTCCCCTATGAGTTCTTCGACAGATTGCACACCTCTGGGTGTCAGACGTTTACGCACTTGATAAAAGTGGCAGAGCGTACTGAGTGGGCCATGAAAGAGCGAAAGACCCACGAGGCGCCGTTTAGACGACAATACCCGGTTAAAAGGGAAAAGGAGGCTGTTACTGCAGAGGTGGCGTTCGTGCCGAACCCGCCAAAACAGAAGAGATTCCCGGATTCCACTACCAGCCAAGGTAGTGCTTCTTGGTCGGTGCAAAAGGCTTACGAGCCGAGAAAGAAGTTCCCACCGAGGCAGTATATGCCACTCCCCCGTCCGCTTTCAAAGTTGCTGCCCATGCTTCTAGAAGGGCGTATGGTAGCCAAGGAGCCCCCGAGGGCCAATCCCCCGAGATTCACAGGTTACGACGAAACCCAGTGTTGTGCATACCATATGGGAGAACGGGGGCATAACACCGACAACTGTCTCATACTCAAGAATAAAGTACAGGCTCTCATTGACGGAGAGGTTCTAAAGTTCGATAACTCGGAGCCGAATGTCCAGGAAAACCCATTACCTGACCATAAGGAAGTGAACATGATATCTGGAGATGAAGATGAAAACAGGTTCAAGTTCTCAGTTGACACCGTCAAGATGCGAAGCGTTTTTACTTTGGCATCATGCTATCCTGAAGGGGGGGATCTTTCCATAGAAGAGAAACAAGTATGCCTAGCCAAACTACTTAGCATGGGCGTTATCAAGGAAATCGACGATCCGGAGGACGCGGAGATTCCCATGACCATCAATCTGGCATCAGACCTCTTCATGCTAGAGGAGGAGAGTGGAGACTTGTGGGAAGTGCCACATAGGTACTTGTTAGATGAGTCGAAAACTTCAACACTAGCGGAAGAAGAGTTGGATGAGTATGAACTCAGGATGGAGAAGACTCGCCAAGGTGACGAACGGTTCATGCGGGAAGTGGCGAGAAAGGACGAGGAAGTAGATACTCTGGGACAAGATAGCGGGGGATACAACTTCAAAGTGCGTTATTCAGCCCCGCCGAGTTTTTGCGTCGACCCGAAAAGCGTAGTACCCGACGGTTGGGGAGGCATGGATGACCCCACAGAAGTGGATTCGTTTGAAACTGTTGATGAGATTATGCCCTTGGAGGCCGATCCGGACCGGACCGATAGTTCGAACCAAAGGAGAAATTGGGATACTCTCGACTGACTTGCCAACATCGAGAGCATGGTGGGCCAGGCGTCGACTGGGTTAGCAGAACTACTTCAACGGTTAGCGATCCCTAACGTCGCCCAGATCACGAGCGATATGCGATCTTGGGAGCTCAAGAAGGAGATGGAAAGACAGAATCGTCGACTTGTAGAAGTGGAAGATCAATTTGGAAGGCTGGTCGCCGCAATGGCAGGTTGGGAGACCCGGATGATTCTTTCATTTTCAGGAAGATATGATCCCATTCTTAGACCCTCATCAAAAGAAGCATTCCGTCAGAGACAGGGTGAAGACAGAGGGAGAATATCCCCTCCCGAGTACGCAGTGTTTCTCCTTCGAGGATACCCACTGAGCCCGAATGCTGGAGCGATTCGGAGCAGCTTAACGAAGAAGACATGGTCAGGGTAGTCGATGCAATGTCCCCATTTGTGATCAGCCTGGAAGAGGTAGATAAATGGAATGAGATTGAGGACGTCTCCACCAGGTTAACCAGAATTAGGCTCTCCGTTGAGAAGGTGGAGGATGCGCCGATGGAGGAGGATGCCAAAATCGAACCCTACGTGATTAGGATCCCCCCGGCCGAGGATTACGACCCGAAGGCCGTGCACTGGGACTACGGTACCGGTGAGATCGACGCAGTCATGCGCTCTGGAAGGTGCTATGCGCCTAGAGAGGGCGAACCCGAAAAAAGAGGGGTGACGAAGGATGACGCTAAACAATTTTTGTCCGTCATCAGAACGAGCGAATTCGAGGTCATAGAGCAACTGGGGAAGATGCCCACGCAGATTTCCCTATTGGATCTTTTCTTGAACTCCGAGAAACACAAAAATACCCTCCTAAAGGTGTTGAACGAGGTGCGTGTGCCGGAAACCATGAACGAGGTTCAGCTGGAGGACTTCGTGGGTGCTATCCTTCTAAAGGATCAAATATCCTACTCTGACGAAGACTTCACGTCGGAAGGCCACAACCACAACAAAGCACTGTACATTTCCGTAAAGTGCCGCGGCAAACACGTGTCCCGCGCGCTGATTGACAATGGGTCGGAACTCAATCTATGCTCTCTGACTACTCTCCGGCAGCTGGGGATAAAAGAGGAGCTCATTAGGACCTCCAAAACTCTAGTTCGCGCCTTCGACGGTGTAAGAAGGGAGGCCATTGGCGAGATTGAACTTGACATCACCATTGGCCCAACGAAATTCTCGATCATGTTCCAAGTCTTGGACATGCCGAGTTCGTTCAACTTCCTACTAGGGAGGCCCTGGATCCACGTGGCGGGAGCAGTCCCATCCAGTTTGCATCAGAAGGTGAGGTTCGTTGTCAATGGCAAGGCAGTGACCGTCCATGGCGAGACTAAGTTCAGAACGTATCGAGAGGGGGTAGTGCCCTATGTGGAACCTGACGCGAGCGAGGAACCAAGCTACCATTCATTCGAGCTAGTTTCCGTGACACATATCCCGGCCGGAGCGAAGATGGGAACTCCTGAATTACCCGGTCCTTCCATTATGTCGGGGAGGGTCTTATTGCAAAGTGGTTTCATCCCCGGTCAAGGATTGGGAAAGTTCGCCCAAGGAATCAGAAGGCCGCTCCAGATAAAGTCCAATAGTGGGAGGAATGGCCTGGGCTACAAAGAGGGGCCAAGCGAGCCTTTTGACGGGGAGGATCCTCGGGGAGGCCGAGGTCGAGGCAGTGGAGGAGGCCGTGGACGCCGTGGCAGCCGAGGTGGTCGTTCCTTCGACCCAAGCGCTTGGAAGGGCAAGGCCAAAATGTTTGAGAGCCCGTTGACTAGGGTATTTCCTGGACAGTCGAAGTGGCTTGAAGACGAGAACATCGATACCCCTACGGACTCGGATTTATTCAACCCATTCTGTGAGGATTGTGTCGGCGTGATCATAGCCGAATGGATCGAGGAGGATGCGGCTCCGCCTGAGTAAAGAGCCTCCTCCCCTATCTTTATCATCGCTTTTAGATTTGATGCATTTTCAATTCCGTCGTTGCATTTCCTTATCGCATTTGTAAGAAAAAGTAGCCTTGGATCTCCGGCCGTTGGTCTAAGCAGTACTTGTTGTAACGCGGCTCATTTCCCTTTTAATTAAAACATCACGAGTTTCGAGGGCGTATGGAAATACCAGAACCAGACCGATGATGATACTTGTCTTCATTCATGAAGCTTGAGGCCTGGACTTCCATACGACTCCTAATTTCCAAAAAATCTCGAGGACGAGGATGTCCGATGACGTGAGGACTAGTCCCTTTTGCATTCGTCCTCTCTCCGAAAATCTATTTTTCTAAAAGGAGAGAGGAAAACTTTCCAAAAATCACAGGTATTGATACCGCTTGTTAGATCCAGACTAACCCTCTTCATGACATTTCAGGCATCATGCTTCGAACATGCATAACAGGTTCATATGTGACCCGAATCGCCAAGACACTCATCTGTCCGGTGCCGATGAAGCTGAAAACCGGGGCGAGGACAGTTACTCGGGGAATGTCGATGGAGATCAGAGTGAAGATCGAGGGGAGGTCCAACGAGATTGGGACCGTCACGAAGGGTCGAAGCCCCTTACCGCGGAAGCGACCATCACTGTCAATCTGGGGGATTCTGAGAACATCAAGGAGGTCAGGATTGGGGAAAATTTATCGGCTTCAGAAGCCGAAAGTTTGGTTGAGCTCCTAAGGGAATACCAAGACATCTTCGCTTGGTCTTATGCTGACATGCCTGGACTTGATCCTAGAATTGTCGAACACGCGTTGCCAACGGATCCTAGTATCCCACCGAGAAAGCAGAAATTGAGACGGACAAAACCAGAATTGTCCAAGAAGATTGAAGAGGAAGTGATGAAGCTCCTCAAGGTGGGATTCATTGAAGCCGTCCCTTATGCTGACTGGATCGCCAATGTTGTACCCGTAATGAAGAAAGACAGAAGGGTCCGGGTTTGCGTGGACTATCGAGACTTGAATCGGGCAAGCCCAAAGGATGACTTCCCGTTGCCGCATATTGATGTATTGGTTGATAGCACAGCCGAATTCGAGTTATTCTCATTCATGGATGGGTTCTCGGGATACAATCAGATCCTCATGAAGGAAGAGGATAAGGCCAAAACCTCATTCATCACGCCATGGGGGACCTTTTGCTATAAGGTCATGCCCTTCGGGCTGAAAAACGCCGGGGCAACATATCAGAGAGCTATGGTGGCTTTATTCCACGACATGATGCATAAGGAGATCGAAGTGTACGTGGACGACATGATCGCCAAATCAAGACATGGCGAGGATCACGTCCTGGTACTGAAGAAGTTATTCGGACGGCCTAGAAAATATAAGCTCAGGCTAAACCCCGCCAAATGCATGTTCGGGGCAAGGTCTGGAAAACTTTTGGGATTCTTGGTTGCCAGCCACGGTATTGAGATTGACCCTTCTAAGATCAAGGCCATACGTGATCTCCGAACCCCTTCAACGGTCAATGAGGTGAGGAGTTTACTTGGGAGGTTGAATTACATCGCTCGATTCATATCTCAACTATCGGAGACGGCGAAACCGTTTTTTAAACTCTTGAAGAAGGGTGCTAAAATCGAGTGGGACTCCGAATGCCACCAGGCCTTTGAAGAAATCAAGAGATATTTGGTTCTGCCGCCAATGTTAGTACCTCCGATTCCGGCTATTCCTTTAACCCTGTATTTGACGATCCACCAGGAGTCGCTGGGAGCTATGCTCGCTCAGACAGGACCAGACGACGGTAGGGAGCGAGCCGTATACTACCTGAGTAAAAAATTCACCGCTTCGGAGATGAACTACCCAGCGGTCGAGAAGACGTGCGTTGCATTGGTTTGGGTGTTACACAGACTGAGGCAATACACCCTTCACCATTGTATCCAGTTGGTGACAGAGAATGATCCCATCAAGTACTTACTGGAGAAGCCGTCTTTAGTCGGGAAGTTAACCAAATGGCAGGTCCTCCTATCCGAGTTCGACGTACGGAGCTCACCCCAAAAATCCGTCAAAGGAAGAGCTGTAGCCGATATGCTAGCAGAGAGTTCTCAAGGGTTCACCACCCCTTAGCAAAGATGAAACCGAGGATCTTATCCTAACGTTGTCTGACGCTAAATGGACCATGTATTTTGATGGAGCCGTTAACCTAGCCGGGGCAGGAACGGGGGCAATACTTATATCTCCGGATGGTCAACATTATCCGGTCTCTGCGAAATTGGTATTTCCATGCACCAACAATGTCTCGGAGTATGAAGCTTGCATTCTCGGCCTCCATCTGGCCCTTTCTATGAGAGTAAGGAAATTGCAAGTATATGGCGATTCTATGCTCATCATTCTCCAAACCCAGGGAAAATGGCGAACTAGGGATTCTAAACTCATCCCTTACCACAAGTTCCTAGAAGAGATGGTTAAGGAATTCGAAGAAATCTCATTCGAGTACCTGCCAAGGACTCAGAATCACTTCGCCGATGCCTTGGCCACTTTATCTTCCATGCTGAAAGTAGCGAACGGACTCGACATCGAACCGTTAAGGATCGGCATTCTTGAACAACCAGCACACTGCATGGTCATAGAGGAGGGATTCGACGGCGAGCCATGGTACCACGATATTAAGAATTACCTTTTGAGAGGTGAATTCCCCCAAGAGTGCTAACCCGGGGATAAGAAGTACATAGCAAAGACGGCTGCCAAGTTTTTCCTCAGCGGCCAGACCCTATACAAGAGGTCGTTCGATTCGGTCCTGCTAAGGTGCGTCGACGCCAAAGAAGCCAACCAGCTTATGAGACAGATCCACGAAGGGGAATGCGGCCCACACATGAATGGCCACCTCCTCGCTAGGAAAATTATGAGGCTCGGCTACTACTGGATGGCCATGGAGTCAAATTGCAATCAGCACGTGAGGTCTTGTCACCAATGTCAGGTGTATGGTGATAGGATTAATGCGCCTCCGAATGAACTCCATCAAATGTCCGAGGCGTGGCCGTTTTCCATGTGGGGGATAGATATGATCGGGCCGATCAATCCTAAGGCTTCGAATGGGCATCGCTTCATCCTAGTGGCGATCGATTACTTCACGAAATGGATCGAGGCCATCTCGTACGCAGTCATCACGGCAAAGAACGTGGCAAAGTTCATCAAGCGGGATATCATCTCTAGATACGGAGCCCCTGAGACGATCATAACCGACAACGGTTCAAACCTGAACAACAAGATTGTCGACGATCTGCTGGTTAGTTTCAAGATTCGGCATCTCAATTCTTCTCCTTATCGCCCGCAGATGAACGGAGCTGTGGAAGCAGCGAATAAGAATATCAAGAAGATCTTGTCCAAAACCGCAGAGAACTATCGGGAGAGGTTGCCATATGCTTTGATGGCGTATCGCACTTCAATTCGCACCTCAACCGGAGCAACGCCCTACTCGCTGGTGTATGGTATGGAAGCAGTCCTACCCGTCGAGATGGAAATACCGTCCTTGCGAATTCTATCCCAGGCCGAACTCTCGGAGGCCGAATGGACCCGACAGAGATACGAGCAGTTGAATATGATCGAAGAAAAGAGACTGAGGGCTATCTGCCATGGTCAGAGTTATTAGAAACGGGTGGCTAAGTCGTTTAATCGAAAGGTCAAACCCAGGTATTTTGAGATTGAAGACCTCGTGGTAAAGAAGACACTTCCCAATGCGCCGCATCCCGGGGGCAAGTTCACCCCAAACTATGAGGGACCCTACATAGTTAGGAAGGTCTTACCCGGAGGGGCACTAATTCTTGTAAACATGGACGATGAGGAATTGTCGAGCCCTGTAAATTCAGATGCCGTCAAGAAGTATTATCCCTAAAGGGAAGTCAGAAACCAATTTGGTTATTTCCCCCAAACGATTCGGGTCACTTTTAGATCACTGCGTTTACCTCATGCATTCATGCATCAACGTGCATTTGTACATCGCAGGTCCAAAGGGGACTTCGAGGATGAAGAAG
Organism: Lenwebbia sp. NSW1173648; assembly: GCA_029784005.1. NCBI lineage: Eukaryota > Viridiplantae > Streptophyta > Magnoliopsida > Myrtales > Myrtaceae > Lenwebbia > Lenwebbia sp. NSW1173648. Next base: position 12,004,613 of record JARCGZ010000013.1, read on the forward strand.
ACAATGCTCGTGAAGAGCCTCGCCGACGCAGGGTTACAACCGCCGCCAAGCGGAACAGGTAAGTACCCCATCTCTTCTCAAGAACCCGGACACCCTGGGGTCTAAAAACACTTGGTGATTTCGTGTCTAGAAAAGCGCATAGAACTTTCAAATCCACTTCATTCGCATTCAAATTGGGAAAAGCTTTTGAAGTTGTCCAAAACATGTTTGAAACATGCATCATGCACCAAAAATCCCCATAGAGATCATTTTGACAAAATGGAATGAATTTCCAAAAGGGAATGTTTAAAACCTTTCGAAAGGAGGTACTTCAGAGGACGAGAGGCAAGCCACGTCCAAACACTTCCCTTACACACTTGAGAGATAAATGAGAAGATGGTGAAATGGAGGCCTTTGTTTAAGGTCATAGGAATCATTCGCAGTGATTACATGAGTTGGAGTGACGAAAGGCATCCATTTCTATATCCCAAACACAATGTTAAATCCTTTGCAAGCCACTTTGAGCCTGGAAGGAAGAAACTCTCAAAACAACCCTGTCAAGGACCACCCCACACTGGGGCAAGTTAGGAGGTTCATTTGGTTGATGTTTTTGGAGAAAAGATCAAGAAAGACTTTATTGTACTTACTTGCATCAACCTTTTTGTGATAGCTCCAGGTAATGTCGCGTGAAAGCTCGAAACATCCCAAAGTGAGGAAGAGCATTCCGTTTCTCTATCCGAACACTTTACCCTTTGATAAGCCGATTTGAGCCTGAAATCTTCATTTCAAAGCCCCGTTGGTGATTACCTCCATACACTAGGGCAATGCATGTGATTTACCAAAAGATGAAAAGCGCAATGGTAATATCAAAAGGAGTCCTTAGAGCTCAAATTGTGAAAGAGTCTGCAGAACTCAAGTAAAAAAAGAGTTGATCAATGCTAGATGGCAACGAAAGAGCAAAGAGCCTGGTACAAGCAAGGCCAAAGCCCATCATTGAGAGAAAATGAGAATCAAAATGCATTGTGAATCATGCATTCAAAGGCAAGGTTGCCAAGCAAAACAAAACAGAAAGAGCAAACCTCCGAAAGTTGTGAAAATGAGCATTTAGTGGACTTGTCGTGCCGCAAATGAAAAATCCCCCAGTGGGTATGAAGGATGGGAATGATGCAAAGGTAATCACCGACCTTTCAATACCTATTGTCCTCGAAAATTGAGCCTTTTTTTTAGCCTTACCCGAGACCGACATTACAACCATATCCAGAGACTCTTCTGATTGGGATGTTTCGAGTCAACATGCGGTTTCACACAAGGAGCTACTACATAAAGGAGTAAGTTCAATCTTGTTTTATCTTATCTTTGAGGTCCTTGACTTCTAAACCCGAAGGAGACATCTTTGATTTATATTTCGTTCTTAGCCTCAAGGCGCCTATCCTTTGTGAAAGCCTTTGACCTGACTAACATTACGGTCCCCTAAAAGACCTTTTCAGATCAATCAAATTGTATACACTGCGAATAATTCCGAAAGCCTAAGACCTAGGTTAAGAGAGATAATTCGAGTGTGCTTAATTTTTTATTCCACAAACAGATGGGAATTTAAATATCTTCGAGAAATTGTAAGAAGCCCTCTCTGATGAAGGTACTCCAATCAATGTTTTAACCAAACTCTTTTGGAAATTTCAAATCATTGATTCAAAGTCTTCCCCACAAGGAATTTTGATCATCTTTATCGTGTCGCAAGATGTTTTTGGAGAACCTCCTACATCATGACATTTCAGGCTAGGGCTTCTGCATTTTCTGGTCTCCCCAGATCTCAGAATGTCACCAAAACAAAACCCTTTTGACTCGCCTAAACGCGACATTGGGACTTTTCTTTAGATCCCTCTTGATAGGGTAATTCAGGTCAGATCTATCCTCACAGATCATTTCAGGTTAGAACTTCTGCATTTCCTAGTCTCCCCAGATCTCAGAATGACACCTGAACAAAAAATTTGACTTGCCTTAGCGCAACATTATCATTTCAAGTTAGAACTTATGCATTTCCTGGTCTCCCCAGATCTCAGAATGACACCTAAACAAAGGCCCTTTTGTTTGCCTAAAAAGCAATATCAAGGTAATTCAGGGTAAACCTTATTCTAAAGGGTAAACCATTCCAAGAAGTCCTTGTCCAAAAGGCAATTCCATGATGAACCCTATCTCAAGGGGCGATCCATTAAGTCCTTGTCCAAAAGGCAATCTCATGGGAACCCTATCTCAAAGGGCGATCCATTAAGTCCTTGTCCAAAAGGCACTCTTCCGACGAATCCTTCCTAGGATAAGTCACCCTATGGGTTAGCCCACCATACGGGCTCATCTTAGATTTCTTTCATTAGGAATCTTCTTATGGGCTGACCTACCATACGGGTTAGAGCTTAACTTGTCTAGGGTATTCTTATAGCGAGTCCCTAGGTATCTTTCAGAGTCACTAATGTCGGACAGCGTTCAAACGACTGGCAGGTAAGCCTCAGGTAAATCTCCATCTACCAATCTCTCATACTAAGGGAAAAAAAAAAACCAAAAAAACAGGGTCAGATTTGAACTTGGACTTGCATGGGATGGCCTCTCGAGCATATATTTTAGTGTTTCATTTTTATCCCCAGTTGAGTCGATTAGGACTCAGGTGTCACCTTATATTTGAGAGCGACCTCTATCGAGATCACTCCCAAAGAGGGGCAGCTGTTGACACCTAATTTATAATCATCCTTATTTTAGAAAATTAATAAAAAATCGATAAAAATTCATAAAATTCAAAAATCAACTTTGGAACCCTTGGGTAAGCATAAGGAACCATTTTTGAACAAAAAAATATTTTTCATGTTTTTTCGGAATTTTGGGATTTTTCTTTTTATTTAAAAATAGCCGAAAATATAAAAAAAATACCGAGTGAGGCTGGAAAACTCTAAAAAAATAGTCATTGGTCGTCTTTTATTTTCGAGTTCGTTGAGGCCACTTTTGTTCGTTTAAAAATAATAATAATTAAAAAAATTAATTAATTAGAATTAGAAAATAAAAAAAAGGGGGGGGAAAGGAAAAGAAAAAGCACAGCAAAAAAGTGAACGTGAAATAAGAGAAGTGCAGCAAAAAATAATAGGAAAAAGAAACGGCAGCAACGGGACGCATGGGCACAAGTATAGAAACGTCCTTCCGCTTTCTTGCTTACGACAAAACTCCCAGAAGCAAACCAGAGAAAGATTTCAAAAAATCTTGCATCAAGTGGTGTTAGTTTTGGTCCCCGAGCCTCTAGCAAACTCCCCTTGGTTACACGAAAGGGAAACTGTGAAGGAACCCCAAGGATTTTGACCGAGAGACAACAGAAGAAGCAGGGGCTATTTCGGTGATGGGGGGTTCTGAGGCTTTGCTAAGAGACGCGACGACCAAGAGAGAGGAGGGGGGATTTCTCGGTTACAAAAAAGAGGGAGAACAGAGCAGAGAAGGGGGGGAGAAAAACAGAGAGAAAGAAAGAGTATCGTGGGGGCTCTGTGGCTGTGGAGTCCGACTAGAGGAGCTTCATCAACGCCCGAGGAGCCCTGCTATCGTCGCCGGAGTCACCGTCGTCACCAAACTCGCCTAAGAAGGTCAATCTCTCTCCCCTCGAAATCGTCCCCTGCCTTTTTTGCCGGTGTATGACTGTCGGTCTTGGTTCGGTTCGGCTTCTAACCAAAACGAGCCAAGCCGAGGGGATCTACGCGTAAATGGTGATCTGTGTAGTCTCATTCGGGTGCTCGTTCACTTCGTTTTTGTCCCGCATGTGCTGCTTTCAACGTTTTATTTACCGCCTATCATGTGCTCGACGTAATGCTTTCGCCAGTTCAAACCCGTGACTTCGAGACCAGATTTCTTTGCGTTTTTGTGCGTTTCAATGGCTGTTTCTTGGGTCGATCTGTTCTATGCTTGAAGTAGTATGCGTGAGTGTGGTTGTTTTCCGTTGGTTGCTCCCGAGGGCCAAGTTTTAAAGCCAAAAAGTACCCCCGGGAGTTGTCCCAAAACCCAGTTTCTGCAAAAAAAAACAGCTTGCACCCGCCACTTTGAGCGGGATTTTCTCCATGTATTTGTGAGCTTTCACGTTGTTATTTGATCCACATGGTTCCTTATGTGTAGTAGTACGCGTGCATGTGCATATTTTGTGTTTACTATGCTCGAGGATCAAGGTGAATGCCCATGAAAACACCTATGTGGACTGAAAATGCAAAAAAAAAATCCGAAATTTTTTCCAAGTGTCGGCTGTGCGCGAAGGCTTCTTCGTAGTCCGTTTTTTATGTGCACGTGTAACCATTTTCCGAGCCGTTCAACATTTTGAAAACCTCATGTTATGTAGTTTCTCAGATACCAAACGGATCGTTTAAACAGTGCACGAGGGAGGAGATTTCGAGGCTCGAAACCAGGCGCACAACCAGTTTATGCGCCTGGGTTCAAGCCCAGATTTCCAGGGCTGATCATGGTCGTGTCTTCCAGCAAGCTTTTCATCGCGTTTATGCGTGTTATTGTCGTCTCCTTTTGGTTGATGTCTTTCTTTGCATGATGTAGTTCGTGTCTCCATGTAGATCTGTTCTCGGTTGCCTCTGAGTGTCAAGAAAAATGGGCGAGAAGACCCCTTCGTGATCAGCCCCCTTGGTAAAAAAATAAAAACGAGTCTTTTGAGTGGGTCGAAACGGGTTTTTCTCAAGAGTCTTTTGCCATGTTTTTGTGCATTTCATTCACGTTTCTTTGTTCTATACGGTTCCTGGTATGATGTAGTTCGTGTCGGTATGCGGGTTTCCCTCTGGTTGTGTCTGAGGAGTCGGGAAAAAGGGAGAGAAAACCCTCCGTGGGCTGTTTTTGCAAGAGCTAGAAAACATAAAAATAAAAGAGAAAAACGAAAAAAAAAACGTAAATTGTGTCGTTTTAGATCAACCCGGACCCATATGGTCTGGGTCGGGTGCCTTTGGCACGGGCCGAGTCACCCGGTCCAAAAAAAATATTTTTTTTATATATAAAGAATATTTAAAAATTCGAAAAAAATAAAAAAATTCAGAAAAATTCCAGAAAATCATAAAAAAAAATGGGAAAAGGCTAAATTAGCCTCGTTTCCCCGGTTTCGACTTTTAAAACCCCTGAAAATGACGATTCTGCCCCTTTTGGTGAATTGTCTCCAAAATTGTTCCAAATCTTAATCACACCATTCTCTAAGCTCTTAGAGCTTTACTAGGGATGCCATGCTTGATTTGATGCGTTTTATCCGCACGTAATTGACTCCTTGATTGTGCACATTATATACTTGATTGTGATTGATAGGATAGACTCACCCCTACACGAGCACGTTTAGAAAAACACCCAATTCCGGTACCGAAAGGGCGTCGGTGGCAACACTGATGTAACCAAGTCCCCGGACCCTTAATCTCTGGTTGCGTAGAATCGAACGGCATCTCCCGACCGCTCGATAAGGTTTCCGGTCTGCCTTCCTCAAAGACCGGTGGCGACTCCTTTTGCATGTACACTTTACACATGCCACCCGATCACACTAAGATCGAATTCGATAAACCCGCCGCGATTTGGTATGGGCCTGGGAGGGCTCGAGCTAAGCCCGTCCTAGAGGCTTGGTAATCCATTTAGCCCGATCGATTGATTTTTCGAGATCGGGTCGCGACATGGTGCATCGAACTTCTTCCCTCACTTTCGATCAAGTTTTGCTCCATGAGCTAATGTGGATGCAAAAAGCGGGTTCCTGTGTTGCATACCCTATTGCGATGGAAATTTGTGCCTATTGTTGTCCCTTTCAACGCGACATCTTCTTTGGGTTCTCGGTTGGACTAGATAGTGGGGCTTGTGTCCCACGAACATCTCATTTGATTGTTCAGATGGATAGCGAGTGATTCGCTTGTTCTCTTGGATGCGGAACCTTCTTCATGGGTGTTGGGGTCGTCGGCCCTTGCTCCCAATCTCAAGCGTTTATCGCTTTACTGGAATGACACTCTTGCCTTGTCTTTGACCGCGTGAAGCTCTCGGGCTTCACGATGGATCATGCTTGGCGGATGTCGTGAAGGAATGCTACCTGGTTGATCTTGCCAGTAGTCATATGCTTGTCTCAAAGATTAAGCCATGCATGTGTAAGTATGAACTAATTCAGATGGTGAAACTGCGAATGGCTCATTAAATCAGTTATAGTTTGTTTGATGGTATTTGCTATTCGGATAACCGTAGTAATTCTAAAGCTAAAACGTGTAATAAACCCCGAATTTTGGAAGGGATGCATCTATTAAATAAACGGTCGATGCAGGCTTTACTCGTTGCTTTAATGATTCATGATAACTTGACGGATCTCACGGTCATCGTGCCGACGAAGCATCATTCAAATTTCTGCCCTATCAACTTTCGATGGTAGGATAGTGGCCTACTATGGTGGTGACGAGTGACGGAGAATTAGGGTTCGATTCCGGAGAGGGAGCCTGAGAAACGGCTACCACATCCAAGAGAGGCAACATGCGCGCAAATGACCCAATCCTGACACGGGGAGGTAGTGACAATAAATAACAATACCGGGCTCTTTGAGTCTGGTAATTGGAATGAGTACAATCTAAATCCCTTAACGAGGATCCATTGGAGGGCAAGTCTGGTGCCAGCAGCCGCGGTAATTTCAGCTCCAATAGCGTATATTTAAGTTGTTGCAATTAAAAAACTCGTAGTTGGACCTTAGGTTGGGTCGACCAGTCCGCCTCGCGGTGTGCATCGATTGGTTCGACCCTTCTACCGGCGATACGCTCCTGGCCTTAACTGGCCGGGTCGTGCCTTCGGTGCTGTTACTTTGAAGAAATTAGAGTGCTCAAAGCAAGCCTACGCTCTGTATACATTAGCATGGGATAACATCATAGGATTCTAATCGTATTGTGTTGCCCTTCGGGGTCGGAGTAATGCTTAACAGGGATAGTCGGGGGCATTCATATATCATAGTCAGAGGTGAAATTCTTAGATTTATGAAAGAAGAACAACTGGGAGGGTAGGTGCCGGTCCTATTATTTTTTCCTTTTAGTTTGCTCCGTCGGTGAGCTTGTATGCCTTGTTCCCCCTTACACCCCCCGGCCCATCTCAATTTTTATCTTCACGGGTAGATGGTTGTTTGGTTGGGTTCTCCTTTTTATTTGTGTTCTGTGATTAGTCAATACATCTCTTACCGTTACCAAAAAAAAATAACTGCGAGGGTAGCGCTGCACCTTGGTGGACCGCCTGAGCATAGAAGTCGTGAAACTATACCCCCGGTTGTTTTTTTTCAAATCTGACTGCAGCCCCTCAGTTCCTACTGTGTCCAACCCCAAGTCTAAAAAGCGAGGAGGCACAAAAAGGCGATAACTTCCTCCATCCTTGATTTTTTTGGGATATGGAATATTTGGGGTCTTGTTGACCCTTTGAAGCAGGCTGAGATTCGTTCTCTTGTTAGAAATAATAACCTTTCTTGTGTTGGTATTCTCGAGAAGAAGGTTAACCCGTCTCTTTTTGCTAAGATCTCTTCTGAGTTGTTGCCGAGTTGGAGGTGGAGCTCTAATTACTCTCATTCTACACGGGGTCGTATATGGATTGGATGGAAACCCCCATCGGTGGAGCTGGCAGTTGTATCTAAGTCTGCGCAGGTCATTCGCTGTCATGTGCATTTGCGGACTTTGTTCAAGTCTTGTTATTTCTCTGTGGTTTATGGGGAACATACGTTTGTCTCCCGGAGGACTCTTTGGGCTGATCTTGTTGAGTCCAGTGTGCTATTCTCTGCTGACCCCTGACTAGTCACTGGTGACTTTAACGCCATTCGACACCATTCAGATACAATAGGCAGCTCTAATATGTGGATCCCTACTTTTGATGAATTTGATACTTGCTTGGACCAAGCTAGGCTTGACGACTTAAGATATGTTGGCCATAGATTCACTTGGTCTACGTCCTCTGGCGCTCTTCGGAAGCAAAGGAAGATTGATAGAGTGTTGATTAATGACCAATGGAGATGTGGTTTTTCTTTCTCGGAGGCCACCTTCCTTACCCTGGGTGTCTCTGACCACACTCCGATGATTATCGGAATTGCACAACCTGTGCCTTCGAGGAAGCCGTTTAAATTCTTCAATTATTGGATGTCGCATTCGTCTTTTTCATCTATTGTCACTCAGGTGTGGGAATTCATGTGTCTGGCACCCCTATGTTTGAGCTGTGTCAAAAGCTGAAAATGCTCAAGCTTCGACTCAGCAACTCAATAGAGACTCATTCTCTGATGTATCGACCCACATCGCGGAAGCCAGGTTAGCTCTGACTTTGATTCAAGATGACCTTGCCAATGACCCCCTTAATTAGGTGTTGGCGGACCTTGAAAAGGAGAAGCTCCAGATCTTTTCTTATCTTAGGCTCGAGGAGGAATCTTTCTTCAAACAAAAGTCGAGGATTAGATGGTTGAAGGAGGGTGACCTCAACACGGCGTATTTTCACCACTATGTCAACAAGAGGCACCTCCAAAACCTCATACTTTCTGTTTCTGACGATGTTGGGGTTGTTATCAACGACCCGGTAGCTATTCAGCTGCATATTGTATCTCATTTTGAGAACTTGCTTATCGCGAATTCTCCAACCATTCAGCCTACTGTTGGTGACATCCAGGCTGTTTTACCGTGAGGCCTTGACGATACTCAGTCCCTTTTTCTCACTCGGGAGGTGACTTCCATCAAGATTTGGAACACTATGTTCTCCCTTGCTAAAGGTAAGACCTTGGGTCCTGATGGTTTTAATGTTGATTTCTTTAAACCTTATGGGACATTGTTGGCCCTGTTGTGACGCTCGCAATTAAGGATTTCTTTCGATCGGGCCGTCTGCTAAAAGATACCAATGCTACTATACTCACCCTTGTGCCGAAGGTGCCTAATGCTTCGGCTTTGAATGACTTCCGTCCTATTGCTTGTTGTAACACGATTTATAAGTGTATTACCAAGATCCTAGCTAATAGGATTGCTTGTGTGCTGCCTTCCATCATTAGCCCAACCCAAAATGCGTTTGTTAAGGGGAGGAGGATCGCAGATAATATTCTCCTTGCTCAAGAGCTGTTTGCTGGTTTCCACCATGTATCATATTCGCCAAAATGTGCCATCAAGGTGGATTTTCAGAAAGCTTATGATACGCTTGACTGGTGTTTTCTAGAGATGGTCCTTCAGTCCTTTGGATTTCCTTGCTTGTTTATTAAGCTTATTATGGAGTGTGTTACCTCCCCTAGATTTTCGATTGCCATCAATGGGGATCTTCATGGCTTCTTTGCAAGCGGTAGAGGGATACGACAAGGAGACCCTATGTTTCCATACCTATTTACTCTGGTTATGGAAGTTTTTACTGGGATACTTAATGCTCAGGCTCGGCTTCCAGGTTTCAAGTTTTATTGGCGGTGTAAGCCCACTTGCTTGACTCATTTATTTTTTGCTGAGGATGTGCTCCTTTTTGCTGAGGTGAAATAGTGTCCACCACTCTCCTAAAGTGTGGACTTGACTTGTTCTTCGGGTGGTCTGGGCTCAAGCTGAACGTCAATAAAAGTGAGATTTTCTTCTCCGGGGGGTCTGCTACTACTCGGGAATCAATCTTGCAGTGCTTCGGCTTCCTTGAAGGTACTCTACCCTTTCGGTACCTTGGGGTCCCTATTATTGCTTCTAGATTGAGCAAATCGGATTGCGTTTCTCTGGTTAATTCCATTATCGCCAGAGTTCGCTCTTGGACTCAGCGTTTCTTGTCTTTTGCTGGTTGATTACAACTTATCAAATCTATTCTCCATGCCATTCACGTGTTTTGGTGATGCAGCTTTGTCTTCATTCTGGTATGATTTTTGGCACTCTCGTGGCCCCCTTCACCAACTATTTACTAATAGGGAAATCTACATTTCGGGCATCCCGAGAGATGCCTCTGTGCGTGATTTTTACTCGTCCGTTTGGCCTCCTTCAGTTGTGCTTCAAACTTTTAACTCTTGGACGGATGAACACCCTTCTCTTTCTTTGGTGAGGCGGGATCGATTTGTGTGGCAGTTTCACTCTTCGGGTCTGTTCTCCATAGCTTCGGTGTGGGATTTTATCAGGAATAGGGGACTGATTATCCCTCGGAGCTCCTTTATTTGGGATAGTAGTATTGCTCCCAAGCATGCCTTTTTGTTGTGGCTTATCTCTCTCAATAGGCTACCAATGCAGGTGTTATTATTGAGCTACCGTAGAATTTCGGAAGGGGTCTGTGCCTTCTTCCATTGTAGACCTGACTCTGTTGATCATTTATTCTTCGGATGCGCTATCACGGGCTCCCTTGCGCTGTTTTGGGCAGCGAACTGCAATCTGTCTTGGCGTAATGGTAGGTGGCAGGATAATCTATGCTGGGCTGTCCGATTCATCAGTGGACACAACTTTCAAAATCGCATTGCCCGTTTCTCCCTTGCTGCACTTTGCCACACTATCTAGATGGAGCGGAATCACATTCTCTTTCGAGATCGGGTATGTTTTTTGCCTTCCATGCGCACCCACCTTATTAAGCTGGTTAGGGATAGAGGGTTATCCTTCAAGCCGGTGGAAGACACCCCCCGTAATAGGAGGATTCAAGCTAATTGGGGCATCATGGTTGATATTTTTCTTAATCCTCTGCGGCTGTTCTGCCGCTCCCTCCTTTGTACCTTTGTTGGCCGATTGTTTGGCTTGCTTTCGTTGGTGCGCCTTGGTACTTTTCTCTTTTGTTTGCCGCTTCACCTTTGCACGTTTCGGAACACCCCCTAGTGTCGCTTTAGGTACGAGGTTTTTGTGATCGGCTCTTCTGTATATTCTGCGTTTATGTTAAGTCAATACATCTCTTACCTTACCCCAAAAAAAAAAAGCAACTGCGAGGGTAGTTACTTTTCATTTGCACGCGGGGTTACTATTCATCGATTTACTGTTCACCCAAGATCTCTCCCGATTCCTCTGTTTCTGGAGTTCCACGGGTACTGTTCACCAGACGGGGAAGTCGCTCCCTGGTGATCTGTCCGTTGGTCTTGGCTGATTCTTGGCGTCCTTGGTCACCTGGTATACCTCTCTAATCTATCTCGTCAGATCTCTTCTTGGTGATCCTGTTCGAGCTCCTCGACAGATTTGGTTTTTCTGGTGTTGTGGATTACTATTCACCCGTCAGGATTGTGGCGACCCTGGGTGATTCAGCCTTTGGATTTCTCTAAAGTTTGGTGGCTTGGGACGCCTGGCATACCTCTCTGATTCCTCTGGTGGGATCCCTGCTCGGTGTCTTAGTGTATGCTCCTCGGTAGATCTGAATTCCTGGTTTGTTGTTCTTCTCGCGACCCTGTTCACCCGTTGGTCTTGCTTGACATCTAAACGGATCTGTCCGTTGGTTTGGGTTGTATTTTGGTGCTTGAGGTCGCCCATCTTCTCTCTTTGTTTTCACCGTTGGGATCTCTTATTTGCTATCCCCTACTTGCTGTATGTCTGAGCTGGCGTGATCTGCTATGGTTGAATCTTCTGCTCCAATGAAGGAGCCCCCCTTGTTGAAGCCTTCTAAGGCTAAGGGGAAACCTAAGCATGCTGGGATGCCCTCCCAGCATCTCATTGGCATTCATCCTGGTACCCCTAGAGCCGGACCTCGTGCTGTTGCAAATGACGACCCACAGGGTGTTACGGCTGACGCTCGCTCCAATGGAGCTGAGCTTCTTTCGACCACGACTCGACAACTACTTGACTCTCGACCTAGTTGGCGAAGTCGAAGTAGGAGTCGGGCTTTATCCAAGCCTCCCCGTATTGCTGACCCGCAAGGACAAATAGGGAAGTCGAAAAAGGGTACGCTCTATCTTATATCCCTCCAACTAAAGTTGATGGTGGATCTTCAATTAGAGTTTCTGATGAGATTCTTGAGGTGTGTGACCCCAAGTGAAAATCTTGCCTTGTTGGCTACTTTGTGGGGAGGAGACTCCCATTTCAGTTGACCGAAGCTGCTGTAAAAAACATTTGGGGGGGTCAGTTACAAGATGTTGTGGCAAACGATGAGGGATTCTATTTCTTCCACATCCCGGATGATGAGTATCGTCGTAAGATCCTTGATAATGGCCCCATAACGGTCTCTAGGGTGCCACTTATGTTACAGCAATGGCATCCCCGATTAGTGCTCAAAAGAGGTCAACACGACTCTTTTCCTATTTGGGTTAGATTAAACGGTATTCCGAATTCACTTTGGTCCGCCCCTAGTATTAGTTTAGTGGCTAGTGATATCGGTAAGCCATTATATGTGGACCTTGTGATCGAAAAGATGAGGAGGATATCCTTTGCACGGGTATGCATTGAGATTAAGGCGAATCAACCTCTGCGGGAATCAGTTGAAGTTCTTCTGAATGATGATGAGGAAGCATGCTCTATTGTAGTGGAGTATGAATGGAAGCCCATCTCGTGTGAGAAATGCTGTATGTTTTGCCACAATTGCTCTAACTCTAATGTGAACCATGTTACTTAGGCAAACCCCAAGAAGGGTATTGAACTACCCACTAACTCTCTGGAGAATTGGGCAAGAGTGGAGAGGACTCGTAGCACCCCCAAGCCTGCTACTCTGCCCTCAATTGACTCTGGTTCCCCTGGTGTATCCTATGCACCTCGTACGAACCCCAAGGTAGGTTTTCAACACCCTGCTGACTCTGAGGAGAATTGGGAAAGGGTGGCGAGGACTCGCAGAACCCACAAGCCTGTTGCTCTGCCCTCTGTTGATTCTGGGTCTCCTTATGTATCCCATGCACCTCAAGGACCTCTTCTGTCTACGGAGGTACATGCTGCACTGGGTACTCTTCAGTTTGATCCTGCGATTTCTCACCCTGCATCGGTGTCTTCATCTGACTCGGAGGACTTTGTTGGGGTAGTTACCAGTGACATTGGAAGTGATGTGGACCCCCCTCCCCTACCCCTCCGAATACTCGGTTGAGATCTTCACTAATCCATGGTGGTGATCCTGGGGGCACTTACGATCCTGTTCCTTCTGCCCTTGCTAATGTCTCCCCTATATCTGATGGCATCCTAGAGAGTAACCCCCTACTGCTATCGCAACTAACCCCAATTCTATTAAGAAACAGGTTGGTAGGAAAAGGCGATAACCTCTCCCTCGCACATATTTATGTATTTTGGTGCTTGGAATATTAGGGGTCTTATGGACCCATTGAAACAAGCTGAAATAAGGAGCCTGGTTAGGTCCAACCATCTTTGTTGTATTGGCATCCTTTAGACTAAGGTTCCAGAGCCTCTCTTTTTGAATATTTCCTCGGGACTATTACCCGGTTGGAGTTGGATGGCTAATTATGATATCTCCCCTAGGGGTAGAATTTGGGTTGGTTGGGACCCCCAGCGGGCTGTGTTTGAGCTCCGTTCTCAGTCTGATCAGGTCATTCATGGATTTTTGCATCTGCTACCTCTAAAAAAGTCTTGTTTTCTGTCAATGGTGTACGCGGAGCACACGTTTGTATCTAGATGGCCCTTGTGGTTTGATCTTGTCCTCTTGAGTGCGGACCTTGTTGACCGTCCTTGGCTTGTTGCGGGGGGTTTCAATGCCATTAAGGATGCCTCTGACAGAATTGGGAGCTCCAATACATGGATCCCCAGTTTTGATGAATTCGGCCACTGCTTATCTATGGCGGGACTTGAGGACCTTCGGTGTATGGGTCACAGATACACCTGGGCGACATCTTCGGGTCCCCTTCGTAAACAGCGGAAGATTGATCGTGTACTTATTAATGCCCAGTGGAGTATGGTGTTCTCGTTCTCTGAAGCCACTTTCTTGGCCCCCGGGGTGTCCGATCACACCCCAATGATTATAAGGATTGTGCCTTCGCTGAGCTCTAGGAAACCTTTTAAGTTTTTTAACTACTGGATGTCTCACCCGTCTTTTTCCTATGTGGTTTCCCAGGTTTGGGATGTTCAAATTTTTGGAACCCCTATGTTTATATTATGTCAGAGACTCAAGCTCCTTAAAGGGTGTTTAAAACAGCTCAATAAAGATGCCTACTCAAAAATATCTATTCGCACGGCTAAGGCAAGGGACGATCTAACTACTATCCAAGATGCCCTTGTTATCGACCCGTTGAATCAGGTGTTAGCTGATCAGGAGAAATTAATGCTGCAATCTTGCTCTGATCTTCGGCTGAATGAGGAATCCTTCTATAGATAGAAATCTCGGATCAAATGGCTCAATGAAAGGGACCTGAATACAAAGTATTTCCATCACTTTGTCAGCAAGAGACACCTCAACAATAGACTCCTTTTGGTTTTCAACAGTTCTGGTGCTCTCCTCACAGATCCACCGCTGGTCCAGGAGCATGTTGTTTCTTACTTCAAGGATCTGCTGTCGGCTTCTCCCCCGACTGTTTGCCCCTCTGCTCAGGACCTACGGTCAGTCATAGCTCGCTCTCTTGATGCTAATTAGATCATATACTTGTCCCGTACTGTGTCGGATATAGAGATCCGCAATACCTTGTTCTCCCTTGCTAAAGGCAAAGCGCCGGGCCCCGACGGGTTTACTGTGGATTTTTTTTAAGAACTCTTGGGATGTTGTTGGCCTTTCAATCTTGCTGGCTATCAAGGACTTCTTCTCCTCTGATCGATTACTGAGGGAAACCAACGCTACCATCCTCACCTTGGTGCCTAAAGTTCCCAATGCGTCAGCTATGAACGATTTTAGGCCGATTGCTTGTTGCAATACGATCTATAAGTGCATTACAAAGATCATTGCTAACAGGATTGCTTGTGTACTCCCCTCTCTTATTAGCCTTCCCCAAAGTGCTTTTGTGAAGGGATGGCGCATTAGCGATAGCATCCTAATTGCACAAGAGATGTTCTGTGGGTTCCATCATGTCCCTTATCTGCCTAAATGTGCGATAAAAGTTGACTTCTAGAAGGCTTATGATGCGGTTGATTGGAATTTCCTGGAGTTGGTTTTACTATCTTTTGGATTTTCGAGTTCGTTCATTAATTCGATTATGACTTGTGTTAGACCTCCAATGTTCTTGGTGTCTATAAATGGGGAGCTCCACGGGTTTCCCTAGCGGAAGAGGTATTCGGCAAGGGGATCCTATGTCTCCCTACCTCTTTACCCTTGTCATGGAAATCTTCTTGGGCATCCTTAATGCACAGACACAATCTCCTGGGTTTAATTTTTTCTGGCGGTGCAAGGCCTCTCGTCTTTCCCACCTATTTTTGCGAATGACGTTCTCCTTTTTGCCGAAGCAAACTTGGCGTCTTCTTCCTTGCTTAAGGAGGGAATTGATAAGTTCTCCAATTGATCTGGATTGAGGCCAAATTTGATCAAGAGTGAGATATTTTTCGTGGGTGGCTCTGTCGACATCCGGGCTCAGATCCTGAACTCCTTCGGCTTTGTGGAAGGTACGCTTCCTTTTCGTTACTTGGGAGTTCCCATTATTACCTCTAGACTTAGTAAAGTGGATTGCGGTACACTGGTTAATGCTATCACCGCACGTGCTCAATCTTGGTGCCACCGATTCTTATTCTTTGTTGGACGTCTCCAGCTCATTAAGTCGATTTTGCATGCCATTCACGTGTTCTGGGCAAGTATTTTCATGCTCCCTATGTTGGTGCTCTCTAGTATTGAACGGATCCGCAGGCAATTCCTTTGGAAAGGCCCTAACTTAGGTATCGGTGGGGGTTAAAGTCCCGTGGGTGGATGTGTGTCGTCCCAAGGAGGAAGGTGGCTTGGGTATTCGAAAGTTGCTGGATTGCAATCGGGCGGCAATGCTAAAGCACATTTGGATTCTCTTTACTGACAAGGAATCCCTTTGGTGTAAGTGGATTCACTCGACCTTTTTGAAGCATAAGAATTTCTGGATTGCTTCCAAACCTACCTCTTGCTCTTGGGCTTGGAAGAAGATCCTTGATCTCCACTCGGACTTCTATACTCGATTTGGATGGCGAATTGGTAATGGGTGTTCGGCCTCATTCTGGTTTGATAATTGGCACCCCCGGGGCCCTCTATATAAGATGTTCTCTGATAGGGATATTTATTGCTCTAGCATCCAGAGAAAAGCTTCGGAATTGGAGTTCATATCCTCTGCCCCCTCCTTCTTATGCGTTGAATACCATTAATGGGTGGCCTGACTTGTTCCCTCCTCTGGTGCCTAGTAGACCTGATCAGCTTTCGTGGTCGGGTCACCACTCTAGGGCCTTCTCAATAGCTTCTGCATGGGACATCATACGTCACAGAGGGGCTGCTGTTCATTGGCACTCTTTTATTTGGGACCGATCTATTGCCCCTCGACACGCCTTTTTGCTGTGGATTATCACTCTGAACAGACTTCCTACACAGGTCTTCTTACTAAGTTATCGCAGAATCACGAACGGCCTCTGCGCCTTTTGTCGATGCAGACCGGACTCCACTGATCACTTGTTCTTCGGTTGTAACATCACTGGGTCCCTGGCTCGTTTCTAGGCTTCTAAATGCAGCATTGTGTGGACCAACCGGGGTTAGCATGACAACTTGCTTTGGGCTACTAAATTTATAGGTGGCCAAAACTTTCAATAGAGGATTGCTCGTTATTCCTTTGGTGCATTGTGCCATCTTATTTGGATGGAGAGGAATCATATTCTATTCAGAGACCATGCCCTCTTTGTGCCGGCGCTTGAGAAACACCTTGTCAAGTCCGTGAGGGATAAGGCGTTGGCCCTCAAGCCTGTCCAAGATACATCGATGAACCGCAAAGTGCTTCTCAACTGGGGACTGCATCTGTCGATCTTTGAATGAGCTGCAGTTTTCTAGTCCTCGTTTGTCTGTTTTGTATCTACTTTTGTTCCTCTTTCGTTGCTTTTGCGCTTTTTTTCCTAGGGTCTGTTCCTGTCCTAGCTTTTGGTGACCGTTTTTGGTCTTGTAATTTGGTGCTTTGTTCGGTCTTTGCCGCTACACCTTTGCACCCGTCGTGACACCCGCTTGTCGCCTTGGGTACGAGGTTTTTGTGTTCGGCCTCCGTCGTGTAATCGCGCTTGGAAAAGTTTATACATTTCTTACTTTACCAAAAAAAAAAACTGCGATGGTAGCACCATACTTTCGTGTCTCGACGTTCTCTGTGGACTGATCTTGAGCTGAATAGTGTATCTTTTGTTGCATTTCCTTAGCTAGTTGCTGGTGACTTCAATGCCATTAGAGATCAGTCGGACAGGATTGGCAGCTTGAATGATTGGATCCCATCGTTTGATGAATTTGGTCAGTGTCTGACACGGGTGGGTCTCGATGATCTTCGTTATACAGGCTATAGATTTACTTGGTCGACTTCCTCTGGCGCTCTTCGTAAGCTAAGGAAGATAGATCGAGTCCTCATTAATGATATGTGGAGTAGTGTTTTCTCTTTCTCTAAGGCCTCATTCTTGGCCCCAGGGGTGTTGGACCACCAGGATCAACTAGGACAAAAATAAAGCATTGGGTCGAAGTCAGAATAGGAGAGCACTCATCTTGGGGTGGGCTTACTACTTAGATGTTTTTAGTAGTTATCCGCTCCGCAATGCCATACCATAATATGTCAACCTTAGGTTGACATATTATGGTATGGCATTTTCCCCTAAAGGTTGACATATTATGGTATGGCATTTTTTCCCCTTTTGGGTCAATTGTGGGCGAGGAGGGATTCAAACCCCCGACAAGTGATTGACACAAGAGCTCCTCTAAGTAACCAAGGAAAATAATTCGTGGTAAAGACAAGATGAATCCATAGAAAAGGCAAATCCTAGGTCTTCCCATTCCGTCATCTGGCTTATGGGGTTACTTCAGCGCCGTAGCGCCTGGTACTCGAACATTACGTAAATCAATAGTTCAAACCGCACTCAAAGGTTAAGTTGTCATGCTAAAGACATAAACAGCCATAGATAATTATGAGATGTGATCCTTCCGAATGGGTTAAGATACACGTTACACGCAATAGTACCTAAGATTACTACTGAAAAAAAATGCCATACCATAATATGTCAACCTATTGAATCGTTTATTTCTCTTGAAATCTCTTTCATTTTGATGCCATACTATAATATGTCAACCTTTAGGTTGACAGACTTTCTGTCCTTGAATGAAAGCCTTTACCTTAAGTCCTTATCCTTTTTTTTAACTAAAAATCCTTATGGCTTTTCGCAATGTAATGACTGAGACACGGCCCAGACTACTACGGGAGGCAGCAGTGGGGAACACCCCCATGATCATTCGCATTGTGCCGCCTCCATTAATAAGGAAGCCATTCAAGTTCTTTAACTTTTGGATGTCTAATTCTTCTTTTTTTACTATTGTCGCTCGGGTTTGGGAGTCTCAGGTATCGGGTACTCCAATGTTTATCTTGTGCCAGAAGCTCAAGCTCCTTAAGTGCCGTCTTAAGCAACTCAACCGAGAGTCCTACTCTGATATTTCTAAGCGTACATCGGCTGCTCGTGCTGCTTTGTTGGCTGTCCAGGACTCCCTGGAGTCGGATCCTCTCAATCAGTGCCTTACTGAATTAGAGAAAGAGAAACTGGGTTTTTTCACAAATCTCATACTACAGGAGGAAGTTTTCTTCCGGCAGAAATCTCGGGTACAATGGCTTAAGGAAGGGGATTTGAACACCAAATACTTCCACCATTTCGTCAACTAATGGCATCTCCGTAATAGAATTCTCTCGGTTATAGATTGTGATGGGGTTATCCTCTCGGATCCGCCGTTGATGAATCAACATATCGTCTCCTTCTTTGAGGAATTATTTGCTACCCCTGCCCGGCCTCCTCTACCGCCTCTGTTGGAGGTACAATATGTTATTGGTAATTTCCTTAACAATGATCATATTCGTTTTCTTTTGCGGCCTATTACGGATGTGGAGATCCGTAATACCATGTTCTCCTTAGCCACGGGTAAGGCCCCGGGGCTGGATGGTTTTAATGTGGATTTTTTCAAATCTACTTAGGATATTATAGGTCCTTCGATTTTAAATGCTGTTAAGGATTTCTTTTTGACGGGCAAGTTGCTTAAGGAAACCAACGCCACCATTCTTTCCTTGGTGCCTAAGGTTCATAATGCAACTAGTATGAGCGACTTCAGACCTATTTCGTGTTGCAACTCCATTTATAAATGCATTACCAAGATTCTGGCTAATAGGATTGCTTGTGTTCTGCCGGCTCTCATTAGTCCTCCCCAGAACGCTTTTGTCAAAGGACGTCGGATTAGTGATAATATCCTACTTGCCCAGGAACTCTTTTGTGGGTTCCATCACGAGCCTTATTTGTCGAAATGTGCTATTAAGGTTGATTTTCAGAAGGCCTACGATACTGTGGATTGGGGATTCTTGGAGTTGGCTCTGCGTGCTTTTGGTTTTCCTACGCTGTTCATTAAGCTCGTGATGGAGTGTGTCACATCACCCAAATTCTCAGTCAGTATTAATGATGAATTACATAGATTCTTCCCGAGCTCTAGTGGTATCCGACAAGGTGATCCCATGTTGCCCTACCTCTTTACCCGTGTGATGGAAATTTTTACGGGGATTCTGAATGTTCAAACCAGTCGGCCTGGTTTTAAGTACTTCTGGCGTGCAAACAGTCTCGGCTTTCCCATCTGTTTTTCGTCGATAATGCCCTGTTATTTGCTGAGGCAAACCTGCCTTCTATCTACTTGTTAAAGGATGCACTTGATCGCTTCTCTAGCTGGTTTGGTCTGCTGCCTAATCCGATGAATAGTGAAATATTTTGCTCCGGCGGCTCGGATGGTCTTCGATCTCAAATAATTTCCTCGCTCGATTTCACGGAAGGTAAGCTGCCCTTCCGTTATCTTGGTGTTCCTGTCTTAGCCTCTAGACTCAGCAAGACCGATTGTATGGCTCTGGTTAATACTATCACTTCTTGTGCCCAATCCTGGTCCGAAAGATTCTTGTCTTTTGCTGGGCGTTTGCAGCTCATTAAGTCGGTTTTGCATGCTATCCATGTGTTCTGGACCAGCGTCTTTACTCTTCCAAAGTCGATCCTATCTCGGATAGAATTGATTCTTAGACAATTTCTTTGGAAGGGTCCGGGGTTGGGTGTTCGGGGGGCGAAAGTCCCTTGGTCTGATGTTTGCTTGCCTAAGGCAGAAGGCGGCTTGAGGCATTCGCAAACTCTTTGATTGTAATCGGGCCACAATGCTCAAGCATATCTGGCTGCTTTTTACCAACAAGGAGTCGTTGTGGTGCAAATGGATACATTCGACTTTTCTCAAAAACAAAATTTTTTGGGTTGCGACTAAACCTACTTTCTGCTCTTAGCCTTGAAAGAAGATTATAGAGCTTCGCCCGATCTTCCTTTCGTTGTCTTGTTGGCGGATCGGTAATGGTTGTTCGGCATCTTTTTGGTTCGATCATTGGCATCCTAAAGGGCCTCTTCATACGTTGTTCTCAAACAGAGACATTTATTGCTCCGGTATCCCCAGAAGGGCCACTATTCGAGATTTCTCTTATCGACGCCCCCACCGTCTCTGGTGTTGACCACTATGACTACCTGGTCTGATGTGCTCCCCATCATTATCCCTGATAGATGTGATCGTTTGCTGTGGACATGCCACCCCTCTGAGGTATTCTCTATTACATCCACATGGGATTCCATCAGACATAAAGGGAGGGTCGTCCCCTAGTACCGTTTCATTTGGGATCGGGGTATTGCGCCTCGACACGCTTTCTTGCTATGGCTTATCACCTTGAACTGGCTCCCCACTCAGGTAGTCTTGCTAAATTATCGTAGGATCTCCGAAGGTGTTTGTGCATTCTGCCGGTGTAGACCCGATTCGATTGACCACCTTTTCTTTGGTTATAACTTTACCGGTTCTCTGGCTTTATTTTGGGCGGCCAAGTGTAATTTGGTGTGGCATAATCGTTCGTGGCAGGACAAACTTTCATGGGCTCTGCAACATATAGGTGGTCATCATTTCTATCATAGTATTGCTCGCTTCTCCTTTGTCGCCTTATGTCATATCATTTGGACGGAAAGGAACCATATCCTTTTTAGAAATCAAGCCCGCATCTTGCCTGCTCTCAAAAGCATCTTGTTAAAGTTGTCCGGGATAAGGCCATGACCTTCAAGAATTTCGTTGATTCATCGCGCAACCGGAGAATGCTGGCCAGTTGGGGATGTTCTCCGACCGTGTTTGACTAGTTAGGGGCTGGTTTTTCTGTGCAGTTATGCTCTTCCTGTTTCGGGTTTGGCCGCTGTTTTGGCTGGGGGGGTTTTTTGTTTCATTTTTCTTTGCCTTGGTGTGGCTCCTCTCTTTTCTGCTCGACCGGGCTGTTTCGTACCTCCTCACGCTCTTACACCAGGTTTGACATTTGTGTCTAATCGGGTGGGAGATTGTTTGGTCGGTGTTGCTCCTTTGTATGTCCGATGTGATTAGTTAATATACTACTTACCTTTACAAAAAAAAATAACTGCGACGGTAGCTCCGAAACCAACGTTTTGCTCATGGGCTTGGAAAAAGATACTTCAACTTTGCCCGATCTTCCTCTCTCACTCTACTTGGCGGATTGGTCATGGGGTCTCGGCTTCCTTCTGGTTTGATTCATGGCATCCCAGAGGGCCCCTGTATAAGATCTTCACCGATAGAGAAATATATTGTTCTGGTATTCCGAGAAAGGCCTCGGTGAGTGATTTCCTTACCTCTACACTCACGTCGTAGCTGATTGGTTAGTTACCGCGGTTAATTAGATAGTTACCGTGGTTAAATAGTTAACTGTGGTTAGATTAAATAGTTACCATAGTTAAATTAATTAGTTACCGTGGTAGATTAATAAACTGCTGTGGCTAGTTGGATTAATCATGGTTAGGTGGAATAGTTACCATGGTTAATTACCTATTTTATTGTGCCCGATATTTATTGATGTTTGATCATGGATCGAACTGAGTGTTGATTGCCCTTAATTGCTGAATGATCACACTAGTGTCGAGATGCCATGTTTATCTGAAATTGAATATTCGCATGACCAATTGTGGTTTTGAACATGAAAATGGCTACAGGTCGGGTTTTGATCATGATGTGAATGTGACTGTATTGGACTAAATTGGGATTAAGAATTGGCTTGATTGCCTGTGGTGAATGTGTGGTCACACGATGGATTTAATTGTGTCACCCTAACGTAACTGGGGACACGAGCGATACCTTGTTGGCATGGGTCGCTGCCTAATAAGTCTGTATGCCGACTACGTACTATCCGGGATTCCACGTCTTATTGATTGCCTGTCAGTCCGTGCCGGCGACGTACTGTCCGGATTCCCACGGTTGATTAGATGCCGGTCGCAACTTGTGTTGGTCCGTAGTCCCTTCTGAAATTATTCTTGGTATGCTCGCCTTAGGAAATTTGAGGGAGCTATTGGATGTCGTCGCTGTAACGTAGTAGGACGATGCTTGGTTAATCTGGAAGAGTACTAGCAATGATGTTGTGCTATGGCGAGAGTGGAGTATCTCTTGGCCGCTAATAACTGGAACACACTTGTTGCATAGTGCCTGAGTGCCTGGATGCCTGAGTTATTATTGTGTGTTCTAGTTGTATACCTTGATCTGCTGTGTTTGAATATCATGAGATATCTGTTGTGTGGCAGAAGGCAAGAAAAGTTGCATGTGATTGTCCTTTAGTTGTTGGACTTAGTTGCCCTATGTGTTTGACTGCTTGAGTGAATCAACGTCCTAATCGGACTTAGGCGTTGACTCGTTGAGATTCATATCTCATGTGCTTTGGCTGATCGCCTTTCAGGTTCTCGTAATGGCAGTGCGCCACGTTAGACCCAGGGTGCGAGTTGAGCTGTAGAGGAGCTTTTTGGAGGCCGCCTTGTTTGATAGCTGGTAGTGTAGTAGTGTGTATCGGCAGTAGTTCGCCCCTGACCCGACCCGATATCTTTTTGTGGGTCTTAGGGATCGGTCCGAAGATGGACTTGTATAGTAGATGTTCCCTAGTAGACTAATCATGTTTATAAATAAAATGTTGTTGTTGTTGTTGTTGTTGTTGTTGCATCTCCTGCTTTTCTATCCCTGTTTAATTTCTTGTCCAAGGTTTGGTATCGCTTCCGCATGTGCTTAATTGAAAGATAAAAAGAAATGGGTCGATGACATACCTGGGATGTTATCCTTTGACCTGACATTAGGAAGGGCTGTTCACGCGCCTGGGGTTCGGAGCGTGACATTGTGCCTCGGCATGCCTTTTTGCAATGGTTTATCACACTTAACAGATTACCTACTCATGTTCTTCTGTTAAACTACTGTAGGATTTTGGAAGGTGTATGTGCTTTCTATCGATGTAGGCCTGATTCGATCGATCACCTGTTCTTTGGGTGTAATGTCACCGGCTCATTGGCGACTTTTTGGGCTGCCAAATGTAACGTGGCCAGGTACAATCAATCATGGCATGAGAATCTCCATTGGTCACTACTGCATATTGGAGGTCAGCATTTTTATCAGTGCATTGCCCGTTTCTCCTTAGCTGCTTTATGTCATATCATTTGGACGGAACGGAACAATATTTTGTTCAAAAACCAAGCCCGTATCTTGCCTGCTCTCAAGAAGCATCTGATTAAATTGGTCCACGATAAGGCTCTGTCTTTCTCTAACATTAACGATACCTTGCGCAACCGGAGAATGCAGTCGAGTTGGGGGTGCTCTCCTTCCATATTCACCTAAGGCAGGCTGTTTTTTTGGCAACTTTTCGTTTGTTTAGCTTCTGCTTCTGGCCGCTGTTTTGGTCCGCTTTTCTTCTAGCTTAGCTCCTTTTTTTGCTCATCCTACGGTGAGCTCGTTGGTTCCGCTTCTCCCCTACACCCGACCACCCGTATTGACATCTGTGTCTTCACGGGGTGGGTGGTTATTTGGTTGTGGTTACTTTTTTGTTTTATGCTCTGTGATTAGTCAATACATCTCTTACTTTTACCACACACAAAAATAACTGCAAAAGCATACTTTTCACTTGTGCCTGGTACTGGTCATATCAGGGCTCTCACGCTTCTCTCTCGGTTTGCTGGTGTTCGCGGTACTGTTCACTCGCCTGGCCTATTGCATCTCTGTTCGATCCGTCTGTTGGTTTTCTTTGAGTTTTGGTGGTCTTGGTCACCTGCTGATGCCCTCTGTTATCTCCGGTGGGATCCCTTCTTGGTGTCTTTGTGCTAGCTCACCTGTAGATTTGGTTGTGCTGCTAAGTTCTTCCTCTGCTAGCTCAAATCTTTGCTGTTTCGGGAAATCTAACGGTTGGTTTCGGCTGTACTTCGGGGCCTGAGGTCGCATCTTCTTATCCTCTATTATAGTCGATGGGATCCTTGCTTAGTGCTCTTCCACGTGTTCTATGGCAGATCTGGAGTAATGGAATCCATGGCTGGAGAAAACACTCCTCATGAGGAGCTTCCCCTGCCGAAGCCTTCAGTGGCTAAGGCAAAAGCCAAGCATGCTAAAGTACCTTCAAAGCATCCCTCGATTGTTAGTTTTGGCTCCACTGAAGCCATCCCGTAGTCTGTTGTCCCTGTGGGAGCCGCGAAGCTGAAACTCCCTGCTGATTCAAAGGGAGCGAGTACATCCACTGCTGGAAATCAAGCTCATCAGGTCCAGCATACTAATAGACGTAGTCGTAGCCGAGGACGGAACTCTTCCAAGCCTCCTCGAAGGAATTTTGTTGAAGGCCCTGTTCAAGTTCGAGAACAACAATAATCTCAACCAAGAAGGAGGAGCCGCAGCAGAGGAGAAGCATTTGCCAACCCAACCCCTGTGGATCCTAAACCGTAACCTCCTCAAGGCTCATGGGCTGCTGTCGTAAGGTCAGTTGAGAAGGGTTATGCCCTCTCCTATATCCTGGCCTCTGTAATCGATGGTAGACCAACTGTTAAGATTACTGATTCAATCCTTAAGGATACCAACCCGAAATGGAGGGAGTGTGTGGTAGGCTATTATGTTGGCAGGAAACTTTCATTCAAGCTAATCGAGAATGCTGTTAAAAATGCGTGGGGGACACATGTTGTTGATGTTATGGCCAATGATAATGGATTTTTCTTCTTCCATATCCCTGATGAAGCGTTTCATAGGAAAATCTAGGATGGTGGTCCGATTACTGTCCTTAGGGTGCCGATGTTTCTCCAACAATGGCACCCGAGTTTGAAGCTGAAAAAAGGCCAACATGAGTCTCTACCCGTTTGGGTTAAACTAAGGGACATTCCTTATGCTCTGTGGTCCGCGTCGGGCATTAGTGCCATTGCTAGTGCGATTGGTAAACTTTGTATGTAGATACGCAGACGGAGAAAATGAGAATGATTTCATATGCCCGAGTGTGTATTGAGATCAAAGCTACTCAGATCTTGTTTGACTCAATCAACGTTATCTTGAATGATGACAAGTGTTCGATCAAGGTGGAGTATGAGTGGAAGCCTGTGTCTTGTTTGGTCTGTGGCACCTTCGGCCATAGATGTATTCCAACTGATGATGTACCCTTTGTTAATGCTGATGCTGTTTCCCCACCAGTAACTGTTGTTGAGGATGTTCCCCTAGTGGATGGTGGGTGGGAAACAATGAGGAAGAGGCATGGTATGGTTCACTCTAAGTCTTCTTCCCCGGTGGCCTCCCATACTCTGGATCTTGCTACTCATGCCCCCATTCTCAGCCCTGGTATTCTGGGTGGACACTCCCTGCCCGACCCTCATCTGAATTCTTCCTCCACTTCTATAGTGTCGTATGACTCGGAAGGCATAAAAGGGGATGTGGCCAGTAATGTTGGCAGCGACCAGGAAGAGGACCCCCCTTCCCCTGCCCCCCCCAAATACCAGATTAAGATCTTCTCTGCACCCGGGAGGGGCACCTAACTAGGGCAGCCGTGACCCGAATCCTCCTGGCCCTCCGATTGTTATCTTTACTCTAAGAGCAGCCCTTCGAATGCTAAGGTGGCCAACCCGAAGTCTAAAAAATGGGGTGGCACGAAAAGGCGGTAACCTTTTTCCATCTTTGTATATATGTTTTTTGGAGTATGGAATATTATGGGTCTTGGTGACCCCCTGAAACAGGCTGAAATTAGATCCTTTGTTTGATCTAATAATCTTTCTTGCATTGGTATTGTTGAGACGAAGGTGATACCTTCTCTTTTTGGGAACATATCCTCTGGATTGATGTCGGGTTGGGTTTGGACATCTAACTATGATCATTCCCCTCGTGGGAGAATTTGGCTTGGATGGGATCCGCGATCAGTTGACGTCGTAGTTCACTTTATGTCTGGTCAGGTTATCCATGGTTTTGTCTGACTATTGGCTTTGAATAAGTCTTGTTATGTCTCTGTGGTTTATGGTGAACACACCTTTGTGTCTCGACGGACTCTTTGGTTGGATCTTGTTCAGTATAGTACTTTGTTTGCTGCTTTTCCTTGGCTGGTTGTAGGGGACTTCAATGCCATTCGGGATCACTCAGACAAGCTCGGTAGCTCTAATGCCTGGATCCCCACTTTTGATGAGTTTGGCACTTACCTCATACAAGCGGGTCTTCATGACTTAAGATATATTGGCCATAGGTTCACTTGGTCAACTTTTTCTAGGGCTCTTCGCAAATAGAGAAAGATTGACATAGTGCTCATTAATGCCCAGTGGAGCGTTGATTTCCCTTACTCTGAGGCCACCTTTTTGGCTCTCGGAGTCTTTGCCCCCTCCGCAATCTATGAAGCCGTTCAAATTTTTTAACTATTGGATGTCTCATCCATCTTTCTTAACCATTATTGCTCAGGTTTGGGACACCCACATGACTGTTATGCCAATGTTCATGTTATGCCGAAAGCTGAAGATGCTAAAGAGATGCCTTAAGCAACTGAACAGGGATTCCTTCTTGGATATTTCGACTCGCACCTCTCAGTCGAGGTCAGCTTTAACTATCACTCAAGATGCCCTTGCACTGGACCCCCATAACCAGGTGCTAGCTGACCTAGAAAAGGAGCAACTCACTTTTTTTTTATGATCTTAGAATACAAGAGGAGTCTTTTTACAGGCAGAAATCTCAGGTCAAATGGCTTCAAGAAGGTGATCTTAATACCAAATACTTTCATCATTTTGTTAACAAACGGCAACTTGGAAATCGTATTATATCGGTGGTGGACAATGGTGGGGCTGTTCTTACAGACCTGGGCGTGGTTCAACGACATATCATCTCCCATTTTCATGACTGCCTTGCTGAAAAAGAGCCGCCCACCGGACCTGTTCTGCAGGAGATTCAGGCTATTTTGGATAGTACTCTTGATGCTCATTAGGTTCAGTTCTTATCCCGGCAGGTAACGGATCTTGAGATCCGAAATACTATGTTTTCTCTTGCCAAAGGCAAGGCGCCGAGACCAGACGAATTCAGCATTGATTTCTTCAGGGGTACTTGGGAGATTGTTGGTCCATCTGTCATTGCGGCTATTAAGGATTTCTTCTCATCTGGCCGATTACTTAGGGAGACGAATACTACTATCCTCACTTTGGTGCCGAAGATTTCGAATGCCTCGGCCATGAATGATTTTAGGCCCATTGCGTGTTGCAATACTGTGTACAAATGTATTACCAAGATATTGGCAAATCGGATGGCTTGTATCCTACCTTCCATCATAAGCTCACCCCAGAATACCTTTGTGAAGGGCAGGAGGATTAGTGATAACATCCTTCTTGTGCAGGAACTATTCTCCGGCTTTCATCATGAGCCATATTTACCGAAGTGTGCTATCAAAGTGGACTTCCAGAAGGCATATGATACAGTGGATTGGGGGTATCTACAGTTGGTCTTGCAAGCCTTTGGGTTCCCCAAAATGTTCATCAAGCTTGTCATGGCTTGTGTTTCCTCCCCGAAGTTCTCGGTGGCTATCAATGGTAAACTACACAGGTTCTTCCCTAGTGGACGTGGAATTCGACAGGGTGACCCCATATCTCCCTACATGTTCACTTTGGTTATGGAAACTCTCACCAGTATCACCAATGGGCAAACTCGTCTGCCAGGCTTTAAATTCTTCTAGAGGTGCAAAGGTACTCGGTTATCCCACTTGTTCTTTGCCGATGACGTCCTTCTATTCACTGAGGCAAACGCGAGGTCTACCGCCTTATTGATGGAGGGTCTCCAGAAATTCTCATCTTGGTCTGGTTCAGAGCCAAATCCCAACAAGAGTGAGGTCTATCTCTTGGGGGGGTCTCCTACACTTCGAGACCAGCTCATACGGTCTCTCGACTTCCGTCAAGGTACACTACCTTTCTGTTATCTTGGTGTACCCATTATTGCCTCTAAACTTTGTAAGGCGGATTGTTGTTTCCTCGTGAACTCCATTATTGCTAGAGCACAATCTTGGTCGCACAAATTTCTATCCTTTGCGGGTCAATTACAACTTATAAAATCGATCCTTCACGCCATTCATGTATACTGGGCTAGTGTGTTTACTCTTTCCATGTCTATCCTTTCGCGTATTGAATTAATACTTAGACAGTTCTTATGGAAAGGACCGGGGTTGGGTGTGGGTGGTGCCAAAGTCCCTTGGAGTGATGTTTGTTTTCCCAAAGAAGAGGGGGGGCTGGGCATTCGTAGGCTCGTTGATTGTAATCGGGCTGCTATGCCAAAACATATTTGGGTTCTATTCTCGGATAAGGAGTCCATGTGGTGCAAGTGGGTTCATTCGACGTTCTTAAAGAACAAAAAATTTTGGACTGCCACTAAACCTACATTTTGCTCGTGGGCCTGGAAGAAAATCCTTGACGTTCGATCTGATTACCAACTTCAATTTCGATGGCGGATGGGAAATGGTAGTACCGCCTCGTTCTGGTTTGATCATTGGCATGACAAAGGGCCTCTATATAAACTCTTTTCTGATAGGGACATATACCGATCAGGTATCCCTAGAAAGGCCTCGATTTTGGACTTTGTTTCCTCGGCGTGGCCGCAATCTTTCGCTTTGGACACCATCACTTCGTGGCCGGAGGGTGTACCGGTGGTCAATACGGAGAGAGGCAATCGGTTCATTTGGCTAGACCATCATTCGGGTACTTTCACTACCTCCTCGGCTTGGGACTTTATTCGGCATAAGGGGAATGTAGTTCCGTGGCATTCCTTCATATGGGATTGGTGCATTGCCCCGAGACATGGTTTTCTTCTTTGGTTAATCACCCTCAATGGACTTCCCACACAGGTACTTTTACTCAATTATCATAGAATTTCTAGTGGTGTGTGCGGTTTTTGTCGATGTAGACCAGACTCGGTCGACCATCTATTTTTCGGTTGTAGTGCCATCGATACCCTCGTGCGAGCCTGGGTCGAGAAGAACAATCTAGGATGGCATTTTTTATCATAGCAGGATAATCTTCGATGGGTTATTCAACATACCAGTGGCCACTACTTCTATCAGTGGATCGCACGATTCTCCTTTGGTGCTCTCTGCCATATCATCTAGACGGAACGCAACCATATCCTATTTAGAGAACGATCCTTCTTCGGGTCGGCACTTATGAAGCATCGTGAGAAGGTCGTCAAAGACAAGGCCATTATGTTTGATCAGGTTGAGGATACCCCTCGGAACCGGCAGACGCAAGTTAAGTGGGGGCATCTCCTCTGCTATCTTTGCTTAGTGGTTTTGTTTTTCTGGTTTGATTCTGTTGTTGCTGGTTTATCTCCTTTCGGGTGTACTAGTAGCTATTAGTGGCTGTTGTATTTAGTTGAGCACATGCTGTAGGCTTGTCCTTTATTTTGCTATAACACCTTTCACCTGTTGTCACACACTCATGTGTCGCATTGGGTACGAGATTTTTGTGTTCGGCATCCTTTATGTATTGTGCGCTGTGAAAAGTCAATATACTTCTTACTTTGCCCAAAAAAACTATGAAAGCATAACTTTTCTCTCGCGCGTGGTACTATTCACTACATTGTTTTCATTCTCTCTCGTTTTGCTGAGGAATGCGATACTGTTCACCCGCCTGCCCTGCGACGATCCTGGTTGATCCACTCGTTGGATTCTTTTGAGTTTTGTGAGCTGGGTTCGCCTGCTGCTCCTCTCTGTTATCATCAGTGGGAACGAATGGCTGGTTATTAGATCTGGTTTTGTTTGCTGGGTCTTTAGCTGCGAGCTGGTGGGTTTTGCTGTTGCTAAGTATCGGACCGTTGGTTTTGGCTGTGGTTTGGGCTCTGAGGTCGCTTCTAATCTTCTCTTATTCCTTTCGGTTGGATTCCTTTGTGGTGGTCCTCTATGGGTGTAATGGCAGATCTATAGGTTCGGTTTCATGGCTGGAAAATTCATTTCTATGGAGGAGTCTCTCCCACCTAAGCCTAATGTGCTTGTGTCGAAAACCAAGCAAGGTAGGGTGCTGCCTAAGCATCCCTCTGGTGTTAGCTCTGGCTCGACCGAAGCTCTCCCTGTTCCTAATGCTCCGGTTGAACCTGGGAAAGGGAAATCCCCTACTGCTGGTTCAATTGGCGCAGGTACATCCATTGCGGGAACTCAACCCCAGCAAGCTGTGCAATCCAATAGACGCAGTCGTAGCCGAGGTAAGACTTCCTCCAAACCACAGCGTAGGGATGTTGTTGATGCCTCCGCCCCTGCTCAACGGTCTTGGGCTTCGGTTGCTAAATCGACTGAAAAAGGTTATGATCTAACCTTTATTCCTCCCTCTATAGTCAATGGTGAAACGGTGGTTAGAATTTTTCCTGAAACTCTAGAAGCTACTAATCCTAAATGGAAGGAGTGCTTGGTTGGGTATTATGTTAGGAGAAGACTTCCCTTTAAACTTACTGAAGCTACTGTAAAAAATGTTTGGGGCATGCATTTATCTGATGTTGTGGCTAATGAGGATGGGTTCTATTTCTTCCATATCACGGATGGGGAGTTCCGGAGGAAAATTTTGGATAGCGGCCCTATTATAGTGGCTAGGGTGCCACTCATTCGTCAACAATGGCACCCGTTATTAGATCTTAAACATGGTCAACATGAGTCACGTCCCATATGGGTGAGATTGAAATCGATTCCTTTCTCCATGTGATCAGCCCCTGGTATTAGCTCGGTTGCTAGCGCGATTAGAAAGCCTCTTTATGTTGATTTACTAACGAAAAAGATGAGAATGATGAACTACGCCCGTGTATGCGTAGAGATCAAGGCTAACCAGCCCCGGTGTGACTCTATCAAATTTCTCTTGGATGATGAAACTCGGTCCATTAGAGTGGAATACGAATGAAAGCCAATCTCTTGTATGCGATGTGGCACCTTCGGCCATAAGTGTCCTGATACTACGGGTGATCCCAGTGTTTCTCGGATGGCACCACTAATGGTACAACGGTCCTCTCCTCAACCCCAGGGTGCTTGGCAAACTGTTGGTAGAGGCCTTTCTGGTACCGAGGCTGGTGGTTACGTAACTGTTGATGCTGCTGCAAACTCCTCTGTTTCCCCTGCTCCACATGCTTCCTAGTCTCTGTGTATTGTTCCTGGGGATTCCCCTGCTCTAAATTTATTGCTGGCTTCTCCGGTCTTGTCTCGAGCCACCTTAGTGGAGCTTTAGCTTCGGAGGATACTATAGGGGAGTTGGTGAGCAACATTGGCAGTGATGATGAGGAGGATCTACCGGCCCCTACTGTCCATCTTAACACCTAAAGGAAAGCAGCTCTTCATCAAGGTGGTAATCTTGAAATCGGTAAACTGGAAGTATCCATCCCCCCTTCGTCAGATTTGGTATAGTTGAGCAGGAATTCTGATTGTAGTCTCAGTCCTATGAAAAAGGCCAAACCATCTTCTAAGAAGGTACGTGGCAGCAAAAAAAAAGTGGTAACCTCCCCATTCCTTGTACATATGTCGATAGGAATTTGGAATATTAGGGGTCTTGTTAATCGTTAAAGCAGGCTGAAATCAAAAGCCTAGTTAAATCCAATCACCTATGCTATATTGGAATCCTTGAAACGAAAGTTCGTGCTTTTCTCTTTGCCAACGTCTCTGCTGGGCTGTTCCCGTCTTGGAAATGGGCAGCTAACTACTCCTACTCCCCTCGTGGTAGAATCTAGGTTGGTTGGAACCCTCACGTTGCTGATGTTGTTGTCATCTCGTCCTCAGCTCAAGTTATACATGGGTGGTTGCGGTTTGTTTCCACTAATAGGATTTGTCACTTCTCGATTGTATACGTTGATCACACGTTTATTTCCAGACATTCTTTATGGGCTGATTTGGAGTTCACTAGTATATTTTGTGCTGTGGTGCCTTGGGTTGTGGCCGGGGACTTTAATGCCATCAAAGATCCATCTGACAGAATTGGTAGCTCGAATGAATGGATACCATCTTTTGATGAATTTGGTCTTTGTTTGTCTCGTGCTGGTCTTGACGATCTCAGGTATACAGGCTACCGTTTCACCTGGTCGACTTTCTCGAGTGCTCGCCATAAGCTCAGGAAGATTGATCGAGTTCTCATTAATGATCAATGGAGTAAGGATTTTTCTTACTCTGAGGCCTCGTTCCTTGTTCCGTGTGTGTCGGACCACACTCCTATGATCATTCACATTGTGCCTCCATTGAGTTCCAAGAAGCCTTTCAAGTTATTCAACTTCTGGATGTCCAATCCTTCCTTTTTGACAATTGTCTCTCAGGTATGGGATATTCAGGTGTTGGGGACTCCGATGTTCGTTGTGAGCCGTAAACTTAAGATTCTCAAAGGCTATCTCAAACAACTAATCGGGAATCTTTCTCGGATATTTCAGTACGCACTTCTGATGCTAGGTCCTCTCTCTCGAATATCCAAGATGCCCTTGCTCTTGATCCTCTTAATCAGAGTCTTGCAGACCAAGAGAAGGAGTTTCTTCGTATCTTCTCAGACCTCATATTACAGGAGGAAGCCTTCTTCAGGCAGAAATCACACATCCTTTGCTTAAGGAAGGTGATCTAAACACCAAGTACTTTCACCACTTCGTGAACAAGTGGCACCAGTGCAACAGAATACTTTCGATGGTGGATTGTTCTAGTGTCATACTAACTAATCCGCCATTGATACAACAACATATTGCCTCTTATTTTGAGAATCTATTTGCTTCTTCCCCCTGGCCTCTCCTACCGCCTTTGTAGGAGGTACGCTCGGTTTTAGCAAATGTCCTTAACGCTGATCAAATTCGATTCTTGTCTAGGCCTGTCTTAGATCTCGAGATACGCAATACTATGTTTTCGTTGGCTGTTGGCAAGGCCTCGGGCCCTGATGGGTATAATGTGGATTTTTTTAAAGCTTCTTATGATATCATTGGTCCTTCGGTTTCTGATGCTATCAAGGACTTTTTCCACACGGGCCTTCTGCTTAAGGGGATCAACGCTACCATTCTCTCTCTTGTGCCTAAGGTCTCTAATGCGTCCAACATGAGTGACTTTAGACCGATCTCATGTTGTAACACTATCTACAAATGCATTACTAAAGTTTTGGCCAATAGACTTGCTTGTGTGCTACCGTCCTTCATTGGCTCACCCTAGAATGCATTTGTCAAGGGCCGCCGTATTAGTGATAACATTTTACTGGCTCAGGAACTATTTTTTGGCTTCCAACATGTACCGCATTTGCCTAAGTGTGCCATTAAAGTTGATTTTCAAAAGGCGTACGATATTGTGGACTAGGAATTTCTGGAATTGGCTTTGCACTCTTTTGGCTTTCCTGCTATGTTCATTAAGTTGGTTATGGCTTGCGTTAATTCACCCAAGTTCTCTGTTTCTATCAACGGTGAGCTTCATGGCTTCTTCTCGAGTGGTAGGGGAATTCGTCAGGGTGATCCTATGTCTCCCTACCTATTTACTCTCGTCATGGAGATTTTTTCCGGGCATTCTTAATGCTCAAACCAAGCTTCCTGGTTTCAAGTATTTTTGGCGGTGCAAATCTACTCGGCTTTCTCATTTGTTTTTCGCCGATGATGTGCTCTTGTTTGCTGAGGTGAACTTGCCTTCTGTCACCTTGCTCAAGACGGGGTTGGACAGATTCTCGGTGTGGTCTGGGTTAGTGCTGAATGTTACCAAGAGTGAAGTTTATTACTCCGGTGGCTCTGCTGATTTGAGGGACCAACTCCTATCTCTACTCGGGTTTCAGGCAGGTACACTTCCCTTTCGCTATCTTGGTGTTCCCGTCATTGCTTCTAGGCTTGGCAAGGCTGATTATATTCATTTGGTGAACTCTATTACGTCTAGAGCTCAATCTTAGTCTCAACGTTTCCTTTCTTTTGCTGGTCGCTTACAACTGATTAAGTCAATCTTGCATGCTATCCATGTGTATTGGGCTAGCGTCTTCATGCTTCCCATGTCAGTTTTATCACGGATTGAATTGGTCCTTAGACAGTTTCATTAGAAGGGACCGGATTTGGGGGTTGGTGGTGCAAAAGTCCCGTGGTCCGAGGTGTGCCTGCCAAGGGAAGAAGGTGGTTTAGGTATTCGTGGGCTTCTGGATTGTAATCGTGCTACAATGCTTAAGCATATCTAGCTTCTGTTTACGGACAAGGAGTCGCTTTGGTGCAAATGGATATACTCCACTTTCCTAAAAAAAAAGAATTTCTGGGTTGTTTCTAAACCTACTTTCTGCTTTTGGGCTTGGAAGAAGATTCTAGACCTCCGCTCGGTCTTTCTTCTGCAGTCTTGTTGGCGGCTTGGTGATGGGTCCTCGATTTCCTTTTGGTTTGACTCTTGGCATCCTAGGGGCCCTTTGTATAAGCTATTCACTAATAGGGAGATTTATTGTTCTGGTATCCTGAGGATGGCCACGGTTCTGGATTTCTATTCGGTTGTGCCCCCTCCATCTACTGTTATGTCTGCCATATCCTCCTGGCCAGACATGCTTCCACCGATTGTCCAAGGGAGTCGCGACCGTCTTGTTTGGTTACATCATCCCTTGGGTACCTTCTCAATTGCCTCAGCTTGGGACTTCGTAAGACGTAGAGGGAGGGTCGTCCCATGGTTCCGATTCATCTGGGACCAAGGCATTGTCCCTCACCACGCTTTTCTTCTTTGGCTTATTACTCTCAACAGGCTACCAACCAAGGTTTTTTTACTCAACTATCAAAGAATATTGTATGGGGTGTGTGCATTCTGTCGTTGTAGACCAGATTCGATTGATCACCTCTTTTTTGGGTGTAACTTCACCGATACTCTTGCTTCATTCTGGGCCGCCAAATGTAACCTGGCTTGGCACAATCGGGGGTGGCAGGATAACCTCCAGTGGGCGCTTCATCATATAGGTGGTCAGCAATTTCATCGGTGCATTGCTCTTTTTAGAAGTCAGTCTCGTATCTTGCCTGCTCTTAAGAAGCATCTTATTAAAGTTGTCAAGGATAAGGCCTTGACTTTTAGGACTGTTGATGATACTTTGCGGAACCGAATAATGCAGACTAGCTGGGGTTGTTCGCCGTCGATCTTTGACTAAACCGCTGTTTTTGTGCAGTTTTTCCTCTTGCTTTCTTTCTATTTTTATGCCGCTGTTTGGTCTCTGTGTGTAACTCTTTTGGGCTTCTTTATTCCCGTTTCGTTGTTGCTTCGCGTTCTCACGACACCCTTGCACCCGGTGTCACGCCCCGACTCTCGGGCACACGACAACCCTGCCAAATCTCCTCAGGTCATAAAGGTTAAGGTCCTAGGCACGCTAACGACCTATCGAAATATAATACGCATACGGAAACGTGCAACACTCCCGGGCAAAAGCATAAGCAGGGATAGCAAAGCAGAAAGATTAACAACGATCAATCAGCCAAAGAACATTTCTATTAAAACACCAAAAGTAGATGATCGATAACCCTACGGAGCTAAACAGAGATAAATACAACCCCATTCTTCGGGGCGACTCTCTAAGACCAATCAAAAAGGTATATGGGTCAGGAAGGGTTAACTTCTCATCTACTCCAAAAGAGAGGCTACACCACCCTCGTCCTCAACTTCACCTTGGACCTGAAAAAGGGTTGAGCACGACGGGGTGAGAAATAAATCTCAGTGAGCTAGCGCCTAAGCCCGACTAGGGCGTTGACTCGCTCAGGCGACCTACACACAGTACAACACAATAATATAACGACAATCACATGCAAGCTTACCACGCCTTGGATCACACATATGCAAGACTCGACTTGACATGACAGTCTACCAATCAAGGCAACAACCAGAACACCACAATAGCTTGCAAGTATAATGATTCACACGTATTCCGGTTATTAATGGCCACTCGGACTCGCACACTAGACAGTTGGTGCTCAGCACACTAGGCAGTTGGTGCTCTACCGGCATGACCGGGCATCGTCCCTTACTTCCGGCGACGGCATCCCATAGTCCGTGTGGTTCCGATAGACACGGCACAAAACTACCAGGAATCCCTATAGGGACTTCGGTCCATCCATACTGCGATCGGCGTCCGATAAATCGTGTGGCTCCGTACGACTGGCACGGCACGAATTTACCAGGAAAAACCGTACGATTGGCACAAACCGTACGACTGGCACGGATTTATCTCATCATATGACCACACAAGCAGATCATCCAACCAATCGATTCTTATCTTGGCATTTAATCAAATGCTCACACGATCATGCTTAAAGACTCGGCCACTGGCCATTTTTATGCTCAGATATGCAATTTAACTTCACACGTGGTCACATAAATATGCACATTATCCACCAGACTTTACATCTAAATACGGGTGATCAATCCTCACATAGTCAATCACAAACCATTCAAAGCATTCAACAGTCAGGCATTGATCACCACATCAAACAGTCGACAACAATTATAACAACGCACTCGATTATCTAAACTAACCACCGACGGCTACTCCGCCTAACAACCAACCAGTCAAACAATTTATCGTTCACTTGGCTCTGGCTAATCGCTCGCTCGCGATTAAATAATTACATTCAATCAATCAATCTAATCACCAATTAGCCACAGACAACCTAGCTAACCAGTCTAATTTGTTTAATTACGGTCATTTAACCTAAACCCGGTCTCTAACTAAACCGACCACAATTAATCTACTTGAACGCCTAATTAAACGAATTAAGCTAATCCCGAACGCAATTAGCGACCTAACCGAGAGTTAGGGGCTAACTCACAACTAAACAGTCCGGCGACGACGACAACGACAACAACGACGGCGGCGGCGGTCGGCGGGCTCCGGCGAGCGGCGGCTACTGTTCACGGCTGAAGGTGGCTGAACGACTCGGATCTCGGGCGAGCAGGGACGACGGGCTGAGGTGGTGGTCGGCTTGAGGCGGCTGAGTTCGAGGGGTAGTAGCGGCGAGGCGCGCGGCGGCGTGAGGCGGTGGCTTACCAGGGGGCCGACGGCGACTGGCGAAGGTGATGGCTGGGTGGTGCTCGGCGCAGCTGACGGTGGCTCGAGGGAGGCGCGCGGCTGGGCGACAAGCGACAGGCGGCTGGACGATGAGCGACGGCCGGGCGACGGTAGCGTTGAAGCTGAAGGGGAGGAGGAGAGGACGCGGGTTCAGGGGGGGTCGCGGGTCAGCTAGAGCTCGGGTCGACGGGAGGAGGAGGCACGGCGAACGACGGCGGCGGCGACGGCGGCAACGACGGGTGTCGAGCTCGGGCGGTGACACGGCTGCTCGAGCAGCAGCTCGGCTAGAGCTCGAGGGGGGGTCGGAGTCGCTGGCAGCTGCTGCAGCGGCGGGCGGCTCCGGTGCGGCTGCAGGCGGCTGGCGACAGGCTAGCGGCGACGGAGGAAAGCGTTGGCAGCAGGCGCGAGTGAGGAGGAGGAGAGGAGTGATCGGGCGACAGGGGGAAGGAAGGAGAGAAGAGAGGAGAGAAGAGAGAGGAGAGAGGAAAGTAAGAGAGAGAAGAGGGGAGGAGAGAGAAGATGTTGACTGATGGGAGGCGGGGGCTGGTGGGCACGGCCGTAGAGGGAAAGGGAGAGAGAGGAGAGAGAGGAGAGAGAGAGAGAGAGAGAAGGGAAAAAGGAAGAGAGAGAGAGAGAGTGAGGGGCCCACGGGTCAAGGTCAGATTTGAATTTTCTTTGACTTTTAGCACAAAGGGTTTCAGGCGCGAAAGGTCTCTGATCGGCGCTTCGGGATTTATTAAATCTCTCTTCAGATCAAAATAAATCGCGTCCAATAATTGTCCCTTAGACCACAAAAATTCCAAATTTATTTATTTTATGGACATTAAAATTTCGGGACGTCACAACTCTCCCCTCCTTAGGAAATTTCGCCCCCGAAAATACACCACTATTACAACTCTTCGAAAAGAAAAGGATAACTACTCTTCATGGCTTCTTCGCTTTCCCACGTGGCTCCTTCTGTGCCATGGTGCTGCCAAACAACTTTGACCAAAGGGATCGTCTTGTTCCGAAGCACTTGCTCTCTTCTATCCACGATCTTCACCGGGCGTTCCACGTATGATGCTCGATCTCTTCGTAACTCAACACATGAGCGGGGTCTAGCTCATACTCCCTCAGCATCGACACGTGGAAGACGTTATGCACCTTAGCAAGCCTCGGCGGCAACGCAAGACGATACGCCAAAATCCCAATCCGCTCTAGAATCTCAAACGGCCCAACATACCTCGGACTCAACTTCCCTTTCTTACCAAAACGGGACGTTCCTCTCATAGGTGACACCTTCAGGAACACGTGATCACCCACTTGGAACTCCAAAGGTTTACGCCTCCTGTCGGCGTAACTTTTCTAACGACTCTGTGCTGTCCTCAGTCTTTCTCTGATAACCTTGATAGCTTCCATCGATTGTTGTACCAACTCAGGACCCGTGATCTTCTTTTCATCCACTTCATCCCAACATACAGGCGTCCTGCAAGCTCTGCCATACAGCGCTTCGAAAGGTGCCATCTTGAAACTCTGTTGGTAGCTGTTGTTGTAGGCAAACTCGACTAAATGCAGCTGATCCTCCCAGCTACCCTTAAAGTCTAGAACACATGCTCGCAACATATCCTCGAGCGTTTGAATCGTCCTTTCAGACTGGCCATCCGTCTGCGGATGATAGGCCGTACTGAACTGCAGCTTTGTTCCCAGCGCTGCCTGTAAACTTTTCCAAAATGTGGCAGTGAACTTGGGATCACGATCCGAAGTAATCGTCACTGGTACCCCATGAAGTCTCACAATGTATCTCACATAGAGTTTTGCATAATTGTCCAAAGCAAAGTCCTTTCTCACTGGGATGAAATGCGCTGACTTCGTCAACCTATCGACCACAACCCAGATCGAATCATGACCTCTCTGACTCCTTGGCATTCCCGTCACGAAGTCCATTGTGATATGCTCACACTTCCATTCTGGAATCTCTAATGGCTGCAGCAATCCGCCAGGCTTACAGTGCTGTGCCTTGACTTGTTGACAAGTCAAACATTTAGCCACATGCTTGGCTATACCCGCTTTCATTCCACTCCACCAGTAGTGCTGCTTCAAATTCTGATACATCTTTATACTCCCTGGATGGATACTATAGTTACTACGGTGCGCTTCCGACAAAATCTCCTCCCTTAAAACCTCATCGGCAGGCACACACAAACGTCATCGGAACTTTAGTATCCCATCCTCGGCCACCTGAAAGTAGACTCTTCTCTTAGCTGGATCCTCTTGACGGATCTTTTGAATGGCAGGGTCTGTCGACTGCAACGCCTTAATCTTAGCCTGCACTTCCGGCTCGATCCTCAATGTAGCCATAAGACTCGACAGATAGCTCACTTCCAACTTGAAGTCTGAGTTTCGCACTTCCTCCAAAAGAAGTCACTCCTGAACCATCATCTGGGCTATTGCTGACTTCCGACTCAGAGCATCTGCAACCTTGTTCGCCTTACCCGGATGATACAAGATCTCACAGTCATAATCCTTAAGCAGCTCCATCCAACGACGTTGCCTCATGTTCAACTCTTTTTGAGAGAACAGATACTTGAGGCTCTAGTGATCGGTGTACACTTGAAACCGTTCTCCAACCAGATAGTGTCTCCAGATCTTCAAAGCAAACACGATCACTGCCAACTCCAGATCGTGCGTCGGATAGTTCAACTCATGAGGCCTCAACTGACGAGAAGCATACGCTACCACTCTTCCATGCTGCATCAGAACGCAACCCAAACCTCTAAGCGAAGCATCGCTATAAATCTCAAATCCTTCTGGACCAGACGGAATCGTCAGAACGGGAGCCGTAGTTAGCTTATGCTTAAGCTCTTGGAAACTACGCTCACACTTGTCTTTCCATTCATACTTCACGTCCTTCTTCAACAGTCGCGTCAAAGGCGAGGTTATAGCAGAAAACCTTTCTACAAAACGTCTATTATAGCCTGCCAAACCCAAAAAGCTCCTGATCTCTGTTACCGTGATCGGTTTTGGCCAATCCATGACTGCTTCAATCTTAGACGGATCCACAGCAATTCCTTCACCAGAAACCACGTGGCCTAAGAACGCCACACAAGCTAGCCAAAACTCGCACTTACTGAACTTGGCATACAACTGGTGCGTCCTCAGGGTTTCCAAAATTATCCTCAGGTGTTGTTTGCGGTCTTCCGGACTCCTCAAGTACACCAAGATGTCATCTATGAACACGATCACAAATCTATCTAAAAACTCCTTAAACACCCAGTTCATCATATCCATGAAAGCAGCAGGAGCATTTGTCAGACCAATCGGCATCACAGTGAACTCATAATGTCCATAACGCGTCCTGAATGCCGTTTTCGGTATATCCTCTTTCTTGATCCTCAATTGATGATATCCCGTCCGTAGATCGATCTTAGAAAATACCGAAGCTCCTTACAGCTGGTCGAACAAATCGTCTATTCTCGGCAGTGGGTACTTATTCTTGATCGTCACTTGGTTCAACTGCCTGTAGTCGATGCACAACCTTAACGAACCATCCTTCTTTCTCACAAACAACACAGGTGCTCCCCATGGCGACGCACTGGGGCGGATAAATCCTTTATCCAGTAACTCCTGCATTTGCACCTTAAGCTCCTTAAGTTCCGATAACGCCATCCTATACGGCGCCTTGGAGATCGGCGTCGTCCCAGGTGCCAACTCTACCACGAACTCTATCTCTCTATCAGGCGGCAACCCAGGCAATTCCTGGGGGAAGACATCCGGAAACTCCCGCACAACAACAATATCCTCCAGACTAGGTTCCTCAACAGACGCATCTACTACAGTTGCCAGATAGCCCTGACAACCACTCTCCAACAAACGAGTCGCCTCTAGCGATGAAATCGCCACAGTCGAGGTTCCTCCTCGATTTCCAACAAACTCAAAACTAGCCCCATCCAGCGGACTAAACCGAATCGCCTTACGATAACAATCCATTGTGGCCCTTTGCTTCGCCAGCCAATCCATTCCGACAATCAAATCAAAATCAAACATCTCCAGCATAATCAGATCTATCTTATTCTCACGACCACAAACTACCAACTTACAACCAAGATAACCTACAGCAGCCACTACGCTATCCTTTAAAGGCGTAGAGATCATAACAGCAATACTTAATGTTTTCGGACTCAAACCAACAAGTTTAACGAATTGCTCAGCCACAAAAGAATGGGTAGCACCAAGATCAAACAGAGCATAAGCAACTTGGTCGTGTAAGAAGACCGTACCTGTAACGGCCGGCGAATCTTTCGCCTCATCTCAGGTGACAGCAAACACCCGTCCTTACGCCAGAGGTCGATTCTGATGATTCAGCGACGCGTTCCCTCCAAGCTGCCCTCCATGATGTGGCCTGGTCGGTCGGTTGCCTCTGCGGGCAGTCCCTCACTTAGTGGCCAAACTGACCACATCCAAAACAAGCTCCAGCACGGAACTGACACGGAGCAGACCCATGTCTTTGCCGGCACAGGAGGCAAACATCCCCACGGTTGAACACCGGCTTACTGATGCCTCCCTGCCGGTTCGGTGGGATGTGGTGCTTCCCTCTAAACATCGGCTTCTTCCCAAATCGATTATCATTTCGGCCCGAGAGCGCAAACCGCGATCCAGATGCGGCTGCCCTTTCTGCTACGTCTCGTTCTACCATCTGAGCTCTTTCATATAGCTCATTATAGTCCTTCAGATTCAACGGCACCAACACACTCTTTATCTCGGGCTTCAACCCATCCCTAAACCTTCTTGCCCTGTCCACGGGATCTTCCACCATTCTCGGTGCATACTTGGATAGTTTAGCAAATTTGGCTTCGTACTGATCCACCGACAGCTGGTTCTGACGCAGGCGAAGGAACTCTGCCATCTTCTGTTCCCTCGCGGTGTCCGAGAAGTACTTGCCGTTAAACGCTTCCACGAAGGCATCCCACATCGGGACCGTATCCTCAGGAAAGATCCTATCTTTGGAGGCTCTCCACCACGTACTCACATTCCCCTACAATTGATAGACGGCCAAAGTGACCTTGTCTTCATTCGCACACCTTAGCAGGGCGAACGCCTTCTCCAGTTCCTCGATCCACGAGATGGCAGTCTCGGGGTCTCCACTTTCGAAGAACCTAGGCGGTTTCAGCTTCAGAAATTGTTCTACCAATTTGTGCATCGGTTGTCCACCATTCCCATTTCCAGTTAACGGGTCTTCGATCGGGGCGATAGCAACAGTAGCTTGGTTCCTCACTTGTTGCCCCACTATATCTCCTAAGGCTTCCAATGCCTGCAGGATCCCGCCCACTCTGAGATCCTCCCGAGTTGCTCTTCTTCTAGACGCTCTCGAAATACGGTTGCTCATCCTGCAGGACCCTACGGGCTCCTGCTCGCCCAAAGCAACGCGTAATGAGAACTCAGGCATACAGCCTAAAACTTAAGCAACAAACACATGCACAGGGTCTCGATCCTACTAACTATCCCAAAACCCAACGCTCCTTATCACTCCAAGCCATGACCAGATGGATCAGGCTGACCTTGCTCTAATACCACCTTGGGCGGAGATGTCACGCCCCGACTCTCGGGCACGTGATAACCCTGCCAAATCGCCTCAGGTCATAAAGGTTAACGTCCCAGGCACGCTAACAACCTATCGAAATATAATACGCATGCGGAACCGTGCAACACTCATGGGCAAAAGCATAAGCAGGGATAGCAAAGCAGAAAGATTAACAACGATCAATCAGCCAAAGAACATTTCTATTAAAACACCAAAAATAGATGATCGATAACCCTACGGAGCTAAACAGAGATAAATACAACCCCATTCTTCGGGGCGGCTCTCTAAGACCAATCAAAAAGGTATATGGGTCAGGAAGGGTTAACTTCTCATCTACTCCAAAAGAGGGGCTACACCACCCTCGTCCTCAACTTCACCTTGAACCTGAAAAAGGGTTGAGCACGACGGGGTGAGAAATAAATCTCAATGAGCTAGCGCCTAAGCCCGACGAGGGCGTTGACTCGCTCAGGCGACCTACACACAGTACAACACAATAGTATAACGCCAATCACATGCAAGCTTACCATGCCTTGGATCACACATATGCAAGACTCGACTTGACATGACAGTCAACCAATCAAGGCAACAACCAGAACACCACAATAGCTTGCAAGTACAATGATTCACACGTATTCCGATTATTAATGGCCACTCGAACCCGCACACTAGACAGTTGGTGCTCAGCACACTAGGAGTTGGTGCTCTACCGGCATGATCGGGCATCGTCCCTTACTTCCGGCGACGGCGTCCCATAGTCCGTGTGGTTCCGATCGATACAGCACGAAACTACCAAGAATCCCTGTAGGGGCTTCGGTCCATCCATACTGCGATCGACGTCCGATAAATCATGTGGCTCCGTACGACTGGCACGGCACGAATTTACCAGGAAATATCGTACGATTGGCACAAACCGTACGACTGGCACGGATTTATCTCATCATATGACCACACAAGCAGATCATCCAACCAATCGATTCTTATCTTGGCATTTAGTCAAATGCTCACACGATCATGCTTAAAGACTCGGCCACTGGCCATTTTTATGCTCAGATATGCAATTTAACTTCACACATGGTCACATAAATATGCACATTATCCACCAGACTTTGCATCTAAATACGGGTGATCAATCCTCACACAGTCAATCACAAACCATTCAGAGCATTCAACAGTCAGGCATTGATCACCACATCAAACAGTCGACAACAATTATAACAACGCACTCGATTATCTAAACAAACCACCGACGGCTACTCCGCCTACCAACCAACTAGTCAAACAATTTATCGTTCACTCGGCTCTGGCTAATCGCTCGCTCGCGATTAAATAATTGCAGTCAATCAATCAATCTAATCACCAATTAGTCACAGACAACCTAGCTAACCAGTCTAATTTGTTTAATTGCGGTCATTTAACCTAAACCCGGTCTCTAACTAAACCGACCACAATTAATCTACTTGAACGCCTAATTAAACTAATTAAGCTAACCCCGAACGCAATTAGCGACCTAACCGAGAGTTAGGGGCTAACTCACAACTAAACAGTCCGGTGACGACGACAACGATGGGACGACGGCGGCGAGCGGCGGCTACTGTTCACGGCTGAAGGTGGCTGAACGGCTCGGATCTCGGGCGAGCAGGGACAATGGGCTAAGGTGGTGGTCGGCTTGAGGCGGCTGAGTTCGAGGGGTGGTGGCGGCGAGGTGCGCGGCGGCGTGAGGCGGTGGCTGACCAGGGGGGCCGACGGCGATTGGCGGAGGTGATGGCTGGGTGGTGCTCGGCGCAGCTGAGGGTGGCTCGAGGGAGGCGCGTGGCTGGGCGACAAGCGACAAGCGGTTGGAAGACGAGCGACGGCCGGGCGACGGTGGCGTTGAAGCTGAAGGGGAGGAGGAGAGGACGCGGGTTCAGGGGGGTCGCGGGTCAGCTGGTGCTCGGGTCGACGGGAGGAGGCACAGTGAACGGCGACGGCAGCAACGACGGGTGTCGAGCTCGGGCGGCGACGCAGCTGCTCGAGCAGCACTCGGCTGGAGCTCGAGGGGGGGTCGGAGTCGCTGGCAGCTACTGCAGCGGCGGGCGGCTCCGGCGCGGCTGCAGGCGGCTGGCGACGGGTTGGCGGCGGCGAAGGAAGGCGGTGGCAGCAGGCGCGGGTGAGGAGGAGGAGAGGAGTGGTCGAGCGGCAGGGGGAAGGAAGGAGAGAAGAGAGGAGAGAAGAGAGAGGA
Source organism: Lenwebbia sp. NSW1173648 (assembly GCA_029784005.1). Classification (NCBI taxonomy): domain Eukaryota; kingdom Viridiplantae; phylum Streptophyta; class Magnoliopsida; order Myrtales; family Myrtaceae; genus Lenwebbia; species Lenwebbia sp. NSW1173648. The sequence goes on from JARCGZ010000013.1 coordinate 12,049,608, forward strand.
GAGAGGAAAGTAAGAGAGAGAAGAGGGGAGGAGAGAGAAGAGGTTGACTGATGGGAGGTGGGGGCTGGTGGGCACGGCAGTAGAGGGAAAGGGAGAGAGAGGAGAGAGAGAGAGAATGGAAAAAGGAAGAGAGAGAGAGAGTGTGGGTGAGGGGCCCACGGGTCAAGGTCAAATTTGAATTTTCTTTGACTTTTAGCACAAATGGTTTCAGGCACGAAAGGTCTCTGACCGGCGCTTCGGAATTTATTAAATCTCTCTTCAGATCAAAATAAATCGCGTCCAATAATTATCCCTTAGACCACAAAAATTCCAACTTTATATATTTTATGGACCTCAAAATTTCGGGACGTCACACCCGATTTGACAGTTATGTCAATATGGGTAGGAGATTGT